>JARSSU010036648.1:0-32225 GCA_029619165.1 Eurosta solidaginis
CGGTAGGTCTAACAATTTTCTTGGCAAATTTTACTTTACTATAACTCATTTTGCTTTTGGTACCTTTAATTCAATTTTGTCGTATTTTATCTTATTTCATTTTGTTTTATCTCATTTTATTTAATTTTATTGTATTTAAAAAATGTTTCGTTTGTTTGTTTGTTTGAACACAAAATCAGTCGGATTATACAATTTCCGTATGTCTAAGTGTGTGCTATATTAGTGCAGTTAACTAGAATAGTTCAAAATTTTCAGTATATGCTTAAAATATAGGTAGGCCATTCACAAGGTCGCCGTAGGTGAAAAGCTTAAAAGTGTCAGTAAATAATAATTACATGTAAATATACACATATTTATATTTTTACATATTCCATGTTTATACTTTTATTTATTTGAAATTTTTCTTTCTTTCTACAAAACAATATTTATTTTTCTTGTTTGTTTTGCTATTTTGTTTAGGATTTCTTCATGAGTTACTTCAATAGTAGAGTGGATGTTGAGTAGAGCCAGCCCATTCATCCTCTCCTGGCCCATTGTATTTCTTAGATAAGTTTTTAACCTTCGAAGGGAAAAGAAAGAGCGTTCGCTAGGAGCAACGGAAACTGGAAGCGTCGCAGCAATTTTTATATATCGATGTACCGTAGGGAAAAAAGACACAGATCAATTATTTAATGCATCAATGAACGTGCTTGGTCGCTCCTCCTTTGGGATTGTCAAACAATGCCTGAAAAAGTTTTGCTATGTTTTTTATTATGGCGTAATACAAAAAAATATTCTTGATCATATTTTCATTTGATTTACTTGATGAGAGATTTCTTTCATTGCATTTTTATTGAGAGGTGGGTAAAGCCGCGTCAAAACCGCACATGTTTTCTCATTTTCGTATGTTTCACCTGAGTAAAGCCACGTCAAAACCGCCAATGTAGTTTCATTGATCTCTAGAATTTCAACAATGAAGCAAAAATGTATAGGTAATAGTCGATACAAAATTACACTTTTCGAGACTCCTCTTCGTTTGCAAGAAAACATTTTTTTTTAAGGGAACATTTTAGTGAAAAGTTAATAACTCGCCTGTATATTCTTTTTGTGGACAAAACATTTGCCTACTCTCCAAAAAAATGTTATAGATGTATTGCAAAAAGCCTGTGAGTTATTAACTTTTCATTAAAATATTCCTTATTTTTTTTTAAACACTGTATCTTGCAAACGAAGCGGAATCTCGAAAAATCGCTCAAGTGTATTTTTGAATCGACATTTCCTACATATCTCTGCAGTCTTTGTTGAAATCCCAGAGATCAAGAAACTACATTGGCGGTTTTGACGTGGTTTTAATCAGGTGAAACATACGAAAATGAGATGACTGAGCATGAAAATAATGCAAAATTCGATATTTTAAAAGGAGCGACTACCAATAACTTCTCTCATTGTGAAATATTATTTAATTTAATTCTTTCCCATTTTCATTATTGCTATTAATGCTAGTTTCTTAACAAGGGTTTTAAAAGTGAATGGAGCAATTATTCTAGTACAGACGCATTTTTTGAATATAGTTTTAACCCCCAAAACACCCCTGAATACCCGCGTGGTATGTATGTATGTAACTCGCTAATCAAAACCTAATGTTAATTAGAAACCTTGGAACAATTTGAAAATTTGAGAGAAAAAGAAATTATATTTACATTTTGTAGTCCTTTGCATAACGCAAGATTTGGGTGCGCAACGATCACCCCGAAGAACGAAATGAACTAATTACAATAGCCATATTTAGTTTTCTCTCAAGGCATTAATTAATTATTATATCCTACCCTTATTGTATTCTCTACCCTTAACTCTGATTTGTATTCAACAATTTGTTTAATTTTGTTTTTGTTTATTCAGAACTGACTCACCCGGGGTTTGTTGTTACTATTTGTGCTTGTTGTTGTTGGGTGGTGCAGGAGGCCGCTTAGGTGGGCCTCTGCTTTTTGTTGTCACTGTTGGTCCTGCACGAGGCCGTTTAGGTGGGCCTCTGCCTTTTTGTTGTCACTGTTGGTGCTGCAGGAGGCCGTTTAGGTGGGCCTCTGCCTTTTTGTTGTCACTGTTGGTGCTGCAGGAGGCAGTTTAGGTGGGCCTCTGCCTTTTTTTGTCACTGTTGGTGCTGCAAGAGGCCCGTTTAGGTGGGCCTCTGCCTTTTGTGTCACTGTTGGTGCTGCAGGAGCCGTTTTGGGCATCTGCCTTTTTGTCACTGTTGGTGGCAGGGCTTTAGGTGGCCTCTGCCTTTTTTTGTCACTGTGTGCTGCAGGAGGCCGTTTAGGTGGACTGCCTTTTGTTGCACTGTTGGTGCTGCAGCTGTGGGCTCTGCTGCACTGGTGGCAGCTTTAGGTGGGCCTTGCCTTTTTTGTCACTGTTGGTGCTGCAGGAGGCCGTTTAGGTGGGCCTCTGCCTTTTGTTGTCACTGTTGGTGCTGCAGGAGGCCGTTTAGGTGGGCCTCTGCCTTTTGTTGTCACTGTTGGTGCTGCAGGAGGCCGTTTAGGTGGGCCTCTGCCTTTTTGTTGTCACTGTTGGTGCTGCAGGAGGCCGTTTAGGTGGGCCTCTGCTCTTTTTTTGTCACTGTTGGTGCTGCAAGAGGCCGTTTAGGTGGGCCTCTGCCTTTTTGTTGTCACTGTTGGTGCAGCAGGAGGCCGTTTAGGTGGACCTCCGCCTTTTGTTGACGCTGTTGGTGGTGCAGGAGGCCGTTTAGGTGGGCCTCTGCCTTTTTGTTGTCACTGTTGGTGCTGCAGGAGGCCGTTTACGTGGGCCTCTGCCTTTTTGTTGTCACTGTTGGTGCTGCAGGAGACCGTTTAGGTGGGCCTCCGCCTTTTGTTGACGCTGTTGGTGGTGCAGGAGGCCGTTTAGGTAGGCCTCTGCCTTTTTGTTGTCGCTGTTCTGTTGTTGCTCGGAGCGGCGCGGATGATGATGTTCATGCGCGGTTGGGGTGTACGTTTGAATGTGGTATTGGCGCGCGGTGTTGCGCTGTCAGCGGTGGTAGCGCGCGGTTTGGCGATGGTGGAGCTGCATCCATGAATTTCATAATTACCGAAAATTTGTCTTAACCTTTTCCCTATTAACTAGCCTCCTACCACCAGTCAGTAGAACGTTCAGAATGTAAATCTCCCAAGCGGACCATAACAACTAAAACCGATTTTCGACCGGTAATATATTCTTAAGCTCTTTAAGAGGCTAAGTATAATTTTTTGATGCCCCTGTGTCGATTAGTAATTTAGCTCTTCTCCCGCAATTGCCCTTTCGATGAAAGGTAGCAGGGAGCTTTTTTCTAAAAAATTGATTTGATCTGAATCAGACAGTTCGTCGTCCACTAATGCATCCTCCGAATTTGCCACATCCCGATATTCTTCGCTCTCTTGAACAGAGAATAAGTGATCGATTCTTAGTTGTTTTGGCCCCGTTAATCGATCAGAGTCGTGATTCGGCTTTTACGCAGCCTGCCCATTGTTTCTGATTTGTATGAGGCGGCACCCAATTCCGACACGGAACACCATTTTTGGGTTGATGTTGCATGCTTTGCCTATAGCGAAGTGAAGAATCTATTTCCATTGGCTGCACTTGGTCCATTTTTTGTGGAGGCTTATTATTGGTACCCTGACTTCTATTAAAATGATCTTTGCGCTTTATCTTCCAAGTTCATAGCGTAGGTACTAGCAAAACAGTGCCCCTCGTGATGTGACTCTACCTCCAGAGCTAGCGCTAAATTCGATGGGGGCAATTCAAAGACTCAATACACTTGTGCAAGTTTGATTATAATTCAATAAAACAAGAGCATTTAATATTTAAAATACACAATGACAATTCAAAGGTTCATACACTTGTACAAGGTTGATTATAATTCAAAAAATTTAAAAGTTATTGGGATGCTAGGAAAAACTCACCTGTGGGATGGCTGCTGGCTCGTGAACGTTCTAAAGAGAAGTGGACGAGTGTCAGTCAAAGGAAGTCCGCGCCACCTGCCCATAGCCAACTTTCGTCGAGGTTTTCCCCTTCGAAGTTAGCGCTCGGCAGGGGTGGGCCGTTACCGGTAAATAATGAAATAAACTAATGTTCATGTTAGGGTGGTCCGTCATATTTAGGCTGGTGGCCTAAGCATGGTCAAAATACAATATCTGCATGAATTCACTCCCACGATTCGTGTTGTATTGCAGATTCACCGTAATTAGCTAAGGCTGGATGGCCGCAATGAATTTCTAGCTTTGACTGCAGCTCTAGGAGATAAATTTGAAATCTGACTGCTAGTTTTACGGCTGGCCTTGGGCTGCAGGTGTTAACTTACATTCTATAGAAATATAAACATATTTACTAACTACCTGTGTAAAAACTAAAATAAAAAAATCATTTTCCGGCATAACTTTCCGTTCCGGACACTGCAAAAACATGTGTGATGTACTGCCACAAGCATAGCATGCACCTGGCTCACGTTTCTGTTTCATACACCGGTTGGCGTAATGTCCCTTGGAATTGCAGTTTTTGCACTTATCTTCATTTTTATTGGTACTGGTGACTTCAGCTGTATTTTGTTGAACGCTTTTAATATACATATTTGCTACTGAATTAAAACATTGAAGGTTCGCCTGAACTTTCAGCTGTTCGTCTGGTATTCCGTCAATAATATATTGCAACATTTCCGCTCCTCGATTTGCAGCGGCATAGTATAATTCAGTTCTTTAATTTCTTACGTTTTGGCACTTACTTATTTCTTACTTTTATTAGTTTTTCATATTGATGTATGAATTTTCTGATAAAAATAAAAAAAAATGTTTCTACAAACGCGACGCGCAAACACACCGAAAATAAGACAAGCGATGCATCTTAGTTGACAGTCACATTAATAATTGAAGCGAAACCGCGAATACCGTTGTAAATGACAAAATCGTTTTTTTACAGGAAAGAAAAAAAACGTTTTGTGGAGGCTTTGTGATTGTTTTTTGTTCCTGTATTATTGTTGGCTTGTCCAAAACAATGACATTAATAACTTATATGAAAAAAATTGAGGAATTTCAATTTCGAATTACAAGTAAGCGGTCATTTTAAAACTTTTTTCAGTGGAAAAACGTTTCATATCCCAAGCGCGACAGCAGTTAAAACGTTTTTCCATTATGCACAGCATCTGTACTGATGGCTTTTAAAACGTTGTTCCACTGAGCAATACGGTTTGTAGGAACGGATTTAAAATGTTACTATCGCAAAAAAAAATTGTATTGGTTTGTTTTTTAAATAAAGAGTATATTATAGAATGCTTACAGTTTATTTATTTCATACAAAAAGTTAATTCGGCATCAAAACAAAAATGTGTTCAAAACAGAAATGAAAATATTCCAAAAACTGTGAATAAAGCTTGGTTTGCTTTGAGCCCATTTACACAATAACTTTCCAACCTATCTTTTTTGTTTACTTCTTTTTAAATATTAATTTCCGAGTGTTTTCACGGTCACTTTTACATAAAGAGGGCGAAAAACCATCGTGTAAGGGTGCTCTTTCAAGTAAGAGATTTATATACTATCTTTATTTACTGCAGATCGATTTATAGAACTCTGCGTACTTCTCAGGCCAATAGTCCTTCATTTGACCAACACTAAATTTTTGGCAATTGAAATAGCAACGACAATTACAAACCTAAATATAAACAATAAATAAAATAAAAATTACAGCAAGTGCACTTAAAACGTTTTTCCACATTACTTGTTCTGGAGCGTTTTTTGAGGGATACTTTTGTTTTTCCTGGTTGTATATGCATTTCCACTATTTCTTAACTTTTTGTTTTTAATATCTTTCCAATTTTCAACATTACATTTCCTTTTTGTACCTCTGTTACACTTATCAATTACCTGCGACAACTGCGATCGTATCATTTTGCGTGTAACTTACAACGTTCTTCCACGGACTGACTTCTTCTAATTGCTTTTTAATTGCCCTTTAGTACGTAATTTTAACTTATTTGATGCTTTAGAGATGCAAGAGTAACAGTAACGGAAATCTGCAAAAAAACACGTTTTGCAAAAATTGGCTTTTAAAACGTTATTCGCGGCTCCGCTTGAATTAATAATTTTTATTTTCGAATTAATTCCTGAATCTCATCCGTTCTTACGACGATACTTATAGATATATATGCTATTGCAAAAATATTATCTTGTAATAAAGAATTCTATATTTAGTATTCAGATACAATTGCAAGAATGAGAAAATTTTTCGTAATATAATAAAATGTCTGACAATTACAAATGATAACTAGATGTTTATACCATACAGTAAGTATATGCAATGTAAAGTAGATATTAATCAAAATATTTAACATGTGATACCTGTATTCTTTCTTCTCTATTTTTGCCCTCATATTTGGGAGCCAGTAATAAAGCACAGTCTCCTCCGTTCTAACGACGATACTTATATATGTGTATTTCATCCAACAGTTTGGTTGCTCGCCAAATCTTCATTCAACAGTATATACATATCGCACTTGTTACGTTAAAGTGTAACAACTCAAAATTTGAACATTTTCAGTAGAGACGAAAAACTGTTTCCGTAAATATCAATAATGTTTACAAGGAAAAAATGTAATTGCACAAAAATATCATTAAAATAATATAACCGTTGTTTCATTTTTTATTTCTTTAGTAGTTGCACGAAAATAACAAATTTTTGAGTTATTACTCTTTTGCTGAAATTACAGTAACGAATTTATCATCATAATGGTAACAATACGATATAACACAAAAATATTAACTTTTAATAAATTAAAATTATATATTTAGTATTCAGATTCAATTACAAGGATGAGAAAATTTTTCGTAATATAAAAAAATGTCTGACAATTACAAATGATAACTAGATGTTTATAATATACAACAAGTACATATATGCAAATGTAAAGTAGATATTAATCAAAACTATTTAACATGTGCTTCCTATATACTTTCTTCTCCACTTTTGCCCTGATATTTGGGAACCAGTAATAAAGGCACGGCTTGTTCAATGTTTTATCGACTGACAAATGGCCCGCTTCTCGTGAATTAGCTGTATTACGTTGTGCTCCATTTCGTTTGGAACGTAAAGGGCTCTCTTGCCGTTTGGTTTTGTCTTGTATACAACTCCGTCTACTAATTCATATTTATCTAAGTCCATTTTCGTTGCCGGCGATATATAGCTAGGACTGGGCTTTTTACTAACTTGGGCTTAAGTTCATGGAAGGAATCGAGGCATTTTTCGTCAAAATTAAAATTCGAATTTCTTTTAAGCAGTGTTTGCAATGGTTTGGCGATCTGAGAGAAGGACGACACGAAGCGCCGAAAGTGTAAAACAGACTCATGTAATACCCTCTTGTCTCAGTTCATCTATAATAGATTGTACTTGAGTACGCTCAGCATATGAAAGTCTGCGAGGAGTGCATTGAAAAGGACGTTACTGGTTGAATGTATCTTCATTTCATACTTTTGTGGCTCAGGTTCTACGTGAGGGTAAAAATAGGCACCATCAATAAGGTGGTCCAGGTCGTCGCCCTGGCTACTAGTTAGTCTCCTGCAGTATGATCTGCTCTCCATAAACAAAAAGTATGCTAAATGGTGGAATAAATCGTATTTTATTTGCACTTGACTCTAATAGATCAGTAAAGCTGAAAAACTACATAAAAAATATTTTAACTCGCGCTTTTATTACTCACAAGAAAATGTTTTCCTTCCGAAGATTTTATGTTCCTGACTATGTGCTGGAGTACTATATGCAAGCGTACATATATACATAAGTGGAATGATAAGGAATGTCACGTTGGTAGAGCTAGACACCCTGCAGCGTAATATCATCGAAATTCTTTAAAATTACTTGTAGTTATTTCAACGCATCTATTTCGTTACTGAAGCAATTTTCTACAATTCAAAAGAACAATATTTATTGCTTTTTCCAATTTACTCAATTCGGCATATCATAGCATAGCAGCTGTTGTTGTAGCGATAAAGAGACTCCAAAGGTTTGTCATCATTGTCTATAAAATGCGCAGAAACCGTTCCATTGCTTTAGAACTTCATAGGTGACGGTAATATATTTCACTTCTGCCGGTTTATTTCACAACTCGATTCTGCGGCATTATATTTATTTTCAATATACACATTTTTTAAGGTTGGTTTTGAATTAAATTAATATAGACTTCAGCATTTACCATGCTAAATGTTTCCAGGTCCTTGGTGTCCATAGAGGAAACCGACTCGTCTATTTCTCGTTTGCGACTACAGTAAGATTAGTACTTACGAATACAGCGCTTACAAAATTTCCGAGAGATCTGAAAATTTATATCTAGTTATTTTTTTACGTAAAAGCATTTGCTTTCTTATCCTGAATATTCCATTTTTATTGGGAACAAATCTTACAGAGGAACAAATCTGTAGGATATCGGGAAGTCACAAAGATTGATTTTTTATTTGGCTGCCCGTATTCGTCCGGAAAATTCAGTACAACAATTTCCAAATTTTATTCTTTTTGCTGTTTTTCTTCAATTTATTTACTTCTGGACATGCATGGAGATCTGCGTGGTTCTGTATGCCGAAATCGCTACCAGGATTCAATCATTTAACATTTAACTAAAGTGCAATGCAATTTTGTAATAAGAAAGTTACTCATGTAATGTTTATGATCCATTTTTTAATTTGGTTTTTCCATTTCTATTTATTTATTTATTTTGTTTTACTTTTTTTCCCTTCATCAGAAAAATTTTCATCAAAAAAAATTTCTTTTACAGACAGGAATATTAGGCAATTTCCCTATCTTAGATTAATATAATTGTCAAACCGACAAAAAGATGTAAATTGAAAATTTTCTTTACATCCAACTAAACCAATGAAATGTCATTGTCATTATTATATTATGTGTGCCATTAAACGAACACTAATGAGGATGTGTAGGAATTTTGCATTCAATTACTTTTCAAACCAATCATCATAAATGTAACCTAGTTTACATATATCGAGATTATCTCCATTTTCGTACTTTACTCCTAATCGTTAAAAAATAAATCGATTTCGCATATACATTTTTGCTTTCGATAATCTTTAATTATGAACAAATTTTAGAGAAAAAATATCACTTTGAGAGTGTAATCTCTAATCGGAAGAACAAAAAAAGCGAAGCGTGAAGATTTGACAGTAAATAATCTAGTTCCCAGAGATGTTCCATATATATATAAATTAATAACACGGAATATTTTGGTAATTAACTTTACTATCTTAGACCGTCGACGTGGCCGAGTTTACAGAGGCTGGTTGAAGGTTGCTCAAAAACTAAACTTTATTTGTGATCTTAATTATAGGAATACAATAATTGCTTACATTATAATTGTGAAATACATTGGCCTTGAAATGTCTTGCCCTTGAAATGGTTGGTCCATGAAATTATGATATCAATTTCTTTTTGATGGTAAATTCCATCAAGACTTTAATTAAACTGCATCTGAATAGATGCGCAAAACAGCTGAATAAACAAATAGTAAAGAGGCAAACTTGTATTTGTTTAAGATGCGTTTTTAGTTCGCAGCATGAATCGATTGAAAATATCATGTTGATTACAGTTATGGTAAGGCTAGTGTATGGAGGCTGTCGGTAACTCCCCCTGAATTTGAGCAGATTACTGAATACCATTTAGGTACTTGAGTTCTTAGATATTTGCTTATATATGCCGTTATGCGGCCTAGTGAAGCTGGGTTTTAACTCACCCTCCTCTAAATCGAAGCTTCCCGTCTTCTTCGTCTGAAATGTTTTGAATTTTAATAGCAATATCATTATTTACCTCCACACTGGCGCTATACATGTAAATTACAATCGTTTAGAATACTGAATGATTCCCTAGTTAAATAATAATACAAATTTACTAATTTATCCACTGTCAAATATATTACACTATTGTAACGGCTTTTCCTTTTGCTATGGTTAGTTCAACCCGTCCAGGGTTTCTTAAATCCAATAAAGCTCTCTATCTGTATGTTCTAGATAAATCAATTGCGTTTTTGTGTGTACATATAACTTAAAGGATCAAAGATCCTTACACTAAAAAAATTAAAGGGCCAATTTTCTCCGGATACAAAAAACAACAAAGAGCTTTCCAAGTTAAATTTTGACAGGCTTATTTATTCACTATTTAATAATACACTATGAAAGTAATCAGTTGGCGAACCCCGACGCAACTGACCTCTGCGTGGACTGTTGCTTCTTTTATAACATTTCGTGCAGCTACATTCTGTAACCAGACATATGCGACGTCTGGGTGTGAGTGTGGCCTTGACTTCCCGCAGGTGTCTTACTTGGCTGGCATGTGCAATGCAAAAGTCTCACAACAGTGTGAAATAGAAATATGCTGACTCCGCTGCAATGTGCATAAGTTCTGACTTGGTTCCCATAGGTTTGATAACGTTGCGCAATATTGTCATTGCGCGATATGATGAAATGCACTTGGCCTTGAAGCGGGTGTTGGGGTGCAATTATGCTGGTTACAATAATTATGCTAACGCAGCTGCTGGTAGCCCATCGAACGTGGGGAGAATAATTATGCTGACACAGCGACAGGTGGCTATGGGATTGTGGAAAGAATGATTATGCTGACACAGCGGCACGTGTAAACTTCAGCTTGTGGGAATCCGACATGTTGGGTGTCGCCAGCATGTTAACTCCTCCCCCTTTAAAGATCTGCGTCCTGCGGATTAGTTGGCAAAGAAGGATTTTCGCCTCTTCGACTTAGCCGATTTGCCATGTTTATTTCAGGTAAGAGTATCCTTGCTGTGATCTTCCTCCAAATGCACCAAATGAATAGCATAAGTAGCAATAACCCTGATCCTTCAGAAAGTGCGAACCAATTGGTCTTGTCCCTTAGGTATTTCAGAAGTTTAATGTTTTCCATTGTTATTCCGTGTACCAGGTTAAGGTTTAGTGCCATGCTGTGGTTTGTAATGCTGGTGTAATAAATTTACTGTATATTAATACAAAAGAGATTTTGTGGGCGCTTATGTTCAGCGCTAAAATCAGATTATCCGTTTATTGATAAAATTCATTCCTATTTATACAAAAGTTCTTAACCTATACATATATACATACTTACATTAATATTTACATGCTAAAGGTGCATGACTCAATAGTGAGGAATGGTTTGTCAACAAATTATTATATTGACCTACATATTGTCAATATGATTCCCCCTTGAGCAGTTTGGTGTGACACATCTATATATTGGGCGACTTGGCAAATGCGAATGAACTCATGGTGGTTATCTGGGTCAATTAGATATGAACGTTTGTTTGTAAGTAAATTTGTAACACTAAGCGTGGTTGAAGTGAAGTGAGTTCCACGCAATACTACACCATCGGCCCTTTAAGTGAGCGTATATAATTTTATGCTTAATTATAGACGGTCACTCTAATGTCACTGTGGTAAGTGTGCCGTGTTGTTTCATCTTACGTTGAATGACCCAGTCGACTTGCTTGGTGTTACCAGAAACTTTTTTCTGAATTCAGTTGTAATTATGTCATAGTGGTAACTTGATATTAAGAGTTTATGTGTTTTCTTTTTTGTTTTTATTCGTTTGCATTTGCTTTACATACAGTGCCCGTTATGTTTACTCTCGCTTCATAATATGCTGATTTTGCTATTATTTTTGTTTTCGTATATTTACTATGATTACTAATTTTGCACAGCCGACCCTTAAGAGCGTCGACTCACTTAAAAATCGGCATGTGTTTACATATTGAGTTAATATTTCTTTATTGTTGTTTTTTTTGTGTTTGGTGCTTATTGTGAGTAACGTGGAATATTTATTGTTTGTATATTTAGAAGATTTTTGATTAACGTATTTTGGTTATTATTGGAGGTTTAAATTAGTTCCTTATCTTTATTGGTTCTATAGTCATTTAGTAAATTGTGCAAATCTATTTTCCTATCAAAATATTTCTATGTATAAATGAACTAGAGTGCCATTCCCGTTTAGCGGTCAAAACAAATCTGCATCTTTATTGGTATTTCTATAGATTTTTATGCATCTTTTGCTTACAAATTATTTACTTTATTTTCTTATTCTATTCTTAGCTTAATCTACGCCCTCTGTTATGCATGCAGATGTTCATATGGGAATTTGACAATGTCATAATTTTTCGCGAATATTGGTTCACTAGCTTTGAGCAGTGAACAGAATATGTAGGAAGACCAACTTAAGTTTGGTCATGTTTCATTATGTCGAAACAGAAGCGCATACTCAAAAATGCATTGTTTAGTCTGGTGTCCGAGTGTGGATAAAATTATCCAGAATTTTGCTGTGGGAATGTGGCAAATGGTATTAGCGTTAACCGCTGGTAACCGCTGTGGAAAGGTTTCTTATGTGCTCTGTGATATTAACTCTATGTGCCAATGGAGTTTCTGGGGTTAACGAAAATTCGTTGTTCCTTGTTTATGAATAGCGTTTGGTTAATTGTGACAGAGTCTTTGAATGTTACAAGGTAGGTACCATTAATTTGGGTTGGTTGCTTGTTGGAAATTTTGATGGTTGCAATCGCGTTATTTTTTCCTGCCATAAACGTATGGTCTGAAGAAGTTTATGGCCCAATGGATTGCTGCTAATTCTTTTTCTATTGTAGCTTTGTTTTTTCACCTTTTGTGAATAATCTAGAGGCGTAAGCAATTGGTAACTGTTTGCCATCGTGCTCTTGGCTAAGGACTGCCCCGCAAGCATACCCACTAGCGTCTGTTGTTATGCAGAATTCTTTATTGAAGTCGGGGTATTGCAAAAGTTGTGGGCTGATTAATGCTTCCTTTAAGTAGGCGAAAGCTTTTTGACATTCTTCTGTCCAGTCGAAGGAAACATTATTTTGCAAAGCCTAGTTAATTTTCTTGAGTACTCTGCGAAATTCAGTACAAATCTTCTGTTATAGTTGCAGAACGCTACGAACCTTTTAACTTCATCTGCTGTTTTGGTGTTGGGTAGTTTTGAACTGTTTCAAATTTGCTTGGGTCGGGTAGTATTCCCTTGCTTGTGCATTTATGTCCTAAATAAGTTACTTCTTCACTGAAAAATAGGCATTTATCTGGATGTAATTTCAAATGGTATTTCCTACAAGTCGAGAAAACATCTTTTAAATTTTTCAGCATGTGTTTTTCTGAACACCCTAGTACAACTAAATCATCCATATAGAGAAATGCTTGGGATGGTTTGAGGCCCACAAATGCCAGTGTCATCATTCTTTGGAATGAATTTGGTGCTATTTTAATCCATAGGGTAGTCTTTTGAATCCATATGTACCATTTCTGCTGTGAATGAGGTTATATCTCTAGAGTCTGGGTGTAATTCTATTTGATGAAAACCTGACATAAGGTCTAGGCATGAAAAATATTTTGCTCATCCAAGTTGGTCTAAAATATCATCGATTCTTGAAAGTGGGAATTTGTCCGCTGCTAGTTTTTTGTTTACTTGTCTGTAGTCAACTACAGTCTCCATCTCTTTTCTGTATTACCTGGTAGTGATTTTTTAGGTACCAGTAAAATTGGACTGTTGTATTCTGATATTGAAGGTTCTATAATGTCATCTTCAATCAATTTATTAACCTGTTTACTTATTTCTCTTTTTGTGTCTCGGATAATCTATAGTTTTTTATGTATACTGGCGTGTCATCATTCATGTGTAGTTTTTGTTTATAAAAATTATTAGTGGAAATTTGTTCTGTTTCTAGTGCAAAAATGTCTATGAATTCTGTGCATAATGAAGTTAATTGTGAATTGACAAATTTTGGGAAATTTTTGGTTAATCTTTTTAATTTTTCTGTGTCATTTTTTATTATTTATTTATTTATTAGTCTACAAATTTAACAATTAATCAGACTAAAGAAAGTATAGTATAAAAAACAAACAAAAGGCTTGGCAACTTAAATATATGATAATTACAAAAATATACTGTATACTTATGTATTAAATCATTCAAATGCAAAGACACACAGAGGTATAGGGGGTTACACCTTACATATTTAAGGTAGTAAGTAGGTACTTTTTAATCCTGAAAATCGGATCGCATGTATCTAAATTTTTGCAGTGATTATTGAAATCATGACAAATACCACGAAGTGGGTCATGCATTTCAAAGTTCGTTCTGCATGTACTTATATGCAGTTGTTGAAAATATCTAGACGGTCTGACTGGCACGTTGAACTTAATTTCGCTAAGCAGAAATGGGCTAGCTATCATCCCTCTTAAGAGTTTTACTATAAATAAGACATTAAGCATCTCCCTACGGCTCTGTAATGTAGGCAACTGTAATAGTTTTAACCGGCTGCAGTACGGTGGAAGATTCCTTGACGTGTCCCAAGGCAATTGTTTCAAAGCAAAAAGCAAAAACTGTTTTTGGACCGATTCCAGTTTATCGCAGTGAATTTGATAACGTGGGCTCCAGATTATCGAAGCATATTCCAATATTGGCCTCACCAATGATGTAAAAAGAGTTTTAGTAACGTACGGATCATTAAATTCCTTAGACCACCTTTTCACGAACGCCAAAGTACCTTTAGCCCTATTAACGCAAGTTTCTATATGTAACCTAAAGTCAAGCTTAGGGTCCATTGTAACACCTAGGTCAGTGAAGTTGGTAACTTGCTTAATAACATAATCTCCAATCACATACTCATGGGAATTAAAGGGTTTTCGTGTAAAACACATGAACTTACACTTCGGAAGGTTTAGTGACATGAGGTTAGCATTACACCATACAACTAGGCTGTTCAGATCCAACTGAAGAAGTGCTCTATCCTCTGGTGAGCGGATAGGCATAATAAGTTTCACGTCATCCGCATACATCAACGGCTTACAGTGCTTCAAAACACTTGGTAGGTCGTTAATGAATAGTAGAAATAACACAGGCCCAAGGTGACTACCTTGTGGAACACCAGAAGTTACATTGATGAATTTGGACCAACAGTTGTTAAAAATAACTGTTTGTTTACGTTTATTCAAATAAGAAGAAACCCAAGAGAGAAGTAAAGGAGGAAAGCCTAACCGGTCGAGTTTGTGTAAGAGCAGAGAATGGGATACTTTATCAAACGCCTTACTAAAATCTGTGTAAATAACATCCATTTCGCAGTTAGATTTAAAGCTATTGGATACAAGGGTCGTGAACTCTAGAAGGTTAGACACTGTTGACTTTCCCTTACAAAATCCGTGCTGTGATAAGTCAATAACCGAAGATAGACTGAACGCCAGTTGCTTTGTGACAATGGCTTCGAACAGCTTGGGAATGGCATTGAGTTTAGCTATTCCTCTGTAATTTGTGACACAAGATCTGCTGCCACTCTTATGGAGAGGAATTATAAATGACTCTTTCCACTTCATAGGAAACATCCCTTGCTTCAGGGAGGCATTAAATAAACAAGCTAGAGGTCGATATAGGTATTGTGCACAAGTTTTTAGCACAACCGGCGGAATTTGATCAGGTCCAGCAATGTAAGATATTTTCAGATTTTCCAGATGCCAAAGAACATCCTCAGCACTAATAAAAGGAACTAATGCTGAATTCAGTGGGGACAAACTAAATGTATAATCTGACGGCACCGAATCGGATGAATTCGAATAGCTAGATTTGAAATAATCCGCAAACATATTAGCAATTATGGCATTATCGCTCGAAGTATGATCGTTAAGCTTCATTGTAGAAGGAAATCCTTTAGTCTTTCTTTTCGAGTTAACAAAACTGTAAAACGCCTTAGGGTTACAAAAAATTTGACTCCTAATCCTACTAATATACTCTTTATAGCAACTGCTGTTTAGAGTGTTATATTTATGACGTAATATAGAGTAAGCAGCATAGGCAGTTCTCGTACCAGACAGTTTGTATCGCTTGAACAAACGCGTCTTTTGGTTTTTCAGATGTTTTAGTTCTTTAGTGCACCAAGCAGTTGATGAAGCTGTCGAGGTATCCGATAAAGGTATGCATTTATGAAAAATATCGCGAAGCACATTGTTAAAGTGAGATACGCTCACTTCAACATCCCCGTCGTACTCAGGCCAGGTTATTTTTGAAATCTCGCTGATTAGCTCGGACCAATTGGCTTTCCTGAATAGAAACCGGCGAGGAGTCTCACACGCAACTTTGGACCTATGCTCAGGAAGATCGTGAGATTCAAAATACAAAATAAGAGCAGGATGATAGACATCTTCAGGCAAAGCAAACGGATCACATCTATTTACAGAACACCTCGAAGTGTCATCTACAAATATCAAGTCCAAACATTTACCAAATTTGTTGTGAACATTGTTCAATTGATAAAGTCCGGCATCAGCTAGATCGTTTAAAAAATCATAAAAGATAGCACGGGAAGATGCAGGAACCAGAAAACCATCAATGCGACTCCAAGACACCCAAGGCAGATTAAAGTCACCAAGCAACACCACAGAATCCGAGGACCTGGTCATAGAAACCACTGATTGAACTACGGACGAATGCTTCAAATATAAGGAAATATCAAATTGTGGTGGAATGTAACTTGTTACAAGGTATATATGTGGGTAAAAAGGGGTTAGTGATATAAGACTGTCCTTTTACTAAAGTTCAATAAAATATTTAATGTTTAATTTGAAAATAAAGGTTTTGTTACAAAGTTAATTAATGAAAATTACAAATGGTTGAATGTAATGATATTTGATTAATTTCAATGGTCAACTTTCACACGCGTCGTTTGCCGTCGTTATGGTTTGAGTTCTCGGCGTCAACTCACCATTGCTTCTCGTTTGACCTTTGTTGCTTCTCTTTGTTGCTTCTTCGTGTCACAAGGTTGCTGAGAAAAGGTCGAGATGTTGTATAGAAACCAATCCCACATATATACATTGAAGGCAGATTAACACGCACGAGTTAGGTTTCCGCGTCGAGGAATTAATAAATATATATTTTTTCTGAGCGGAGCTCCTTTTTGAATTCCTTTATTTACAGAACTGCCTTACATTTTTTACTTACGTCTATTTATACTATTTCTAACTATTGTTTGTTTGCTGATAAGGTTGTTATTGAAAACATGCTTACATGTTGGGTATAAAGCTTTGTTACTTATCAGAGAATATGCTTGTTTATTTATTCTATCGTAATCTCTTTGTTATTATACTATCATACAAGGTTAAAGGGCATATCGTTGTTTGTGGTTATTTTGTTTGTAAACAATTATAATTTATACGTATCTATCTAGTGTTCATGGTATGTATGTTGTATATGTGTGTGTATGTAGGTATGCAGTGAGTGTATGCATACATATGTACATATATGTAGTAAATATATATGTATAACGTCGTTATCTCTCCCATGTGCTAAAAATGAAATGTGCTCATTTTAAATCTGCTGTATTTGGAGGAGTTCGGCTTCATATGCTCTTTGGAGCATTAAGCGTCTCTTTTCCTCTCGTTGGTTTTGTTGATATTGGCTTAATTTTATGTATAAGTAAATTGTTGAGGTAAAAGTTATTAAGAAAAAAATAATATACAGTGTAAATTTTAATGGATGCTCTTCTATAGGGATAACATATTTATATAATTGTTGGATATTATTGAATTTATAATTCGAGTTTGATGCTAGTATTTTCAAGACATCTACTTGTTCGTTATTATGTGCGTGAATAACATTTTTAATTTCTTCTTGATGATTTACATATGTTTTATTATCTATACTTGTAGAATTCTTAAACTGTATTAAATGTGGTCCGTTTATTTTTAAGTCGTTCCAAGTATGTTCATTAGTTGTTACAATATTACCATGATCTAAAATTTGTATTGGAATATTATTTTCTTGTATTATGTTACATTGAGCTTGTTGATTTGATAACAGTGGTATTGTGCTCTAATTCTTGTTTACAAATACTAATGCCTAAGTAATTTTTACATTTGATACATTAATAAATTCGTTATTAAATTTTGAAACTTTCTGTTTTAATTCATATTTTCCTTGTTTAAATGCTAAAGGAATCACTTGTACAATGACATTTATTATTATATTGCGGTTTTAAACATGCACACATGGATGTCTGAATATTCTAGAATATTAATTACAGGAATATTATATATTTCGTTGTTAATTACTTCATTTATTTCTTTCAAATTTAATGTTCCTGAATAAAAGTTTCCTAACTTAGCAAAATTTATTGTATTCGTAATACTCTCCAATTCTTTCAGGACTTCTGTGTTGTGTATTATATTTCTATCAATTGGTTTAATCCTGTTTTAATTTCTATTAAGTCATCGTGATCTGGTGTCCCTGTTACGAATTTAAGTATCGAGCCCAAAAAATTAAGAGCTCTTTTAGAAAGATATTCTGGTGGTACTAATTGTGTTTTAAGGTTCTATTCTGTTATGAGTATTTCCTCTGTTGTAATTCCTGTGTTCCATAGTGTGATGACATAATGTTTTCGTATGGGCCTAATATTTTAGATAAGTTCGCTATGTGATACAGGTAAGCTATGTTGTCAAAACATATACATCGTATCTCATTCAACAAGCACAAATTTTTACCTTTAAGTCCGTTATTTTGTCGCTGTTAGCAAGTAAGAAAAATGTTATTGCGATTCTGCACATTTGCTTGTTTCCTAATATGTCTTTGTGTATAACTTTCCCTCTTGCTGTTAAAATTGTGTCCCCACGATCTTCTTCTACCTTGTGTTTATTATATTTCGTTGCTAATTTATTTCTTCTATCAGTTTTTACGTATATGAAGTCACCTTTTTGTATGTAATTGTGTGTCTGTTTTTGTTATGGTATTGCAGGAGTTTATCCTGTTTGTCGATTAAAATACCTTTATCTCGGGGTATTTCTCTCTGTTAAAAAACACTTCTTCAGGTTTGAACCCCGTGGTGGAATGAATCGTCCTGTTGTACTGTGTAAGGGCGTTAAAAAGTTCTTCTCCGGTGCCGTATGATTTCCTGTGCTAGAGCTGTTGATAGTTCAATTAGTGTGCTGTGTATGCGTTCAACTTAAGCGTTCGTCGTTGAGTGGTGTACTGGTGTGACTGAGTGTTGTATATGTAGTCTGTCGTATACTGATTTAGCTGTATGCCCATTAAACACATTCTCATTGTCTGTCATTAAATATTTCGCGTTAGTGTATATTTGTGCGACTATTTTTTCAATGTATCATGGCAGTTTACTTTATTTGGAAGTTGCGTAGATAACAATATTTGGAATATTTACATGTAGAACTAATGTATATGTGTTATTCATGTGGAATATGTCCATTTGTATATATTCGCCTACGTGTGTTGGTATTGGGGTTTTATCTATTGGTTGTTGGTTAGGGTGCCTCTCGTATTATTTTGTAACATATTTCGCAGTTTATTGCTTCCTTTTACACATTTCTCGAATAGAAGGCCAAAAATACTGAGTAAGTATTTCTGTATGTTGTTTTTATAATTCCTATGTGCTCTTTGTGAGTGTATGATAATCTGTCTTTGTTCGTCAGATCAGTACGTCTTGAAGTTGTGTTTGTGCTACAACAATACATGTGGCGAAAATGGAGCTGATATTGTTTTTGAAATGAAATAAAAATTCTTCATCTAATTTAGAGCATGTGTTACTCCTGGTCGCATAATTGATTTTAAACTTGAAATTAGGGTCTCTTATTTTATAATAGATTGTATGTCGTGTGTTATCTGTAAAGATAGTCTGTGACACAATTCGTCTTTATTTGCGTCGTGAATTGGTATAATTTGGTAGCGGAAAGAGTTTAAAGGTTGTTTGACCCTCTTAAACTGATCCACAGGCGAGCTTTCTGTTGAGTGTTCTGAACAATTGTTGTGTTATTGATTGTTGTCGGGGAAGTGCATCTGCAACAACGTTCTGGTGGCTGTTGTAGTTAGAATCAACTGCTTTTATTTAATACATGTAAAGCTTACAGGGTTGCCGTACTTAGAACTAGGTAGTGTAGATATTATTAGTAGTATGTATATAAAATAGATCTATTACGATATATTTATTTAAATGCAACATCTTCCTTTTCTTATTTAGTTAGCTGGAATTAATAATGTATAATTGGCAATGCCAAATCTCAATTTCAACAATTAAATTCAAATTAAATTACGTGTTAAAATCAATATTGTAACGTGAAGGTGGAATCACTTTTCTACTTTTTGTTACATAATCATTATTTTTATCCGAATCATTATTTTGTTTACATTCATATTATCAATTTCATTTGATTCTTAATTTCATCAACAATTTCATTTCATTTTTTCTTCATTTGCATTCTCTTTTTGTTATCATCGATTAACATAGGACTTTTTTTCGATTCATTAACATTTTATTTTCTGGAATATTGCGTATATGCTGCCTATTCTACGATAAGTTACACCATCAGAATCTTTTATAATATATGACGAGGTTCCAGGATAACAAACAGAAGTTGGATTCTTTTAAACATTACTTTATCTCCTATATTTACAGGCTTAAGTACTTGCTTGATTATTGTAGTGATTTTTACTCGCATATTTTGATTTTACGTTGTTCTTATATTGTTGTTGTCAACAACATTGGGTCTGAGATTTTTTAGAATTGGTGGTATTTTAGTTTTGAGTTCCTGGACATTAATAGCTCAGCAGGACTAGGAATATTTCTTTTGGAGTATTCCGATAATTAAGTAAAGCTAAATATGGATCTGATTTACTTCTTGACATTTTATTAACATTTTCTTTACCGTCTGTATGGTTCGTTCTGCTAAACCATTTGACCTGGGCAAATATGGACTTGATGTGTGATGGTCTATGTTCCACTCACGACAAAATTCTAAAAATTCTTTCGAATTAAAAGGCGGACCATTATCTGATTGTGGTATGCCATGTCGAGCAAAAATGGATTTTAATTTTGTCTTTACTTCGATACTGGTATATCACCACTCAACAAATCAATCTCAACATATTTTGAATAATAATCGACAACTAATAGATATTTCTTCTATTGAATTCAAATATGTCACAACCAACTTTAAACCATGGGATCTCTATGATATCGTGAGGCAACAAGTCCTCTTTAGCGTTGCGTTTTGATATTAGGCCAATAAATCGACTGTCTCGCTAGACTTTGAGTACTCTGAATTCCCATATGACCCTCATGTAGATTTTTTAAAATACCCTTTCGAAGAATATAAGGTATGACTATTTGCTTATTTTTAAAATTATTTCATCAACAACGCTTAGCTCATCTTTGATTTTGTAATATGGTTTAATTTTTCATTACCAATTTCTTTCATTGACCAACCATCTGTTGTTGTGTGTTGTAGCGATTAGGTTACTCCCCGAAGGCTTTGAGGAGTGTTATCGATGTGATGGTCCTTTGTCGGATACAGATCCGATACGCTCCGGTAACACAGCACCATCAAGGTGCTGGCCCGACCATCTCGGGAACGTTGACAACCATCTCGTATATATTTATATAAATTTGAAATGTATCGTCTGACTTGAATACTGCTTTATTCTATCGAGCTCAACACTTGAAACATTAACTTCTTCCATCAGCATATCACAGTGGAGTGTTAAATCTTTGTCTAGCTCCTCCAAAGCAGTCTCATTTAATGGGGCTCTTGACAGCGTATCAGCTATAAACAAATGCTTGCCTGGTTATACTCTACCAGCAATCATACAGCTGTAGCCTCAACATAAATCGTTGTAACCTAGCTGGGATTTGTAAGAGGTTTTTTAAATATTGAAACTAACGGTTTGTGGTCCGTTTCCACCAAAATTCTTTGACCATAGATGTACTGGTGAAAGCGAGTACATCCAAATAGGATCGCAAATAGTTCTTTCTCAATCTGCGCGTAGTAGTCTGCGCTTCTGTTAATGAAGCTGATGCGTAAGCAATGGATTTTTCCATGCAATATTGTGGCTCCAACTGCATACTTGGAGGCATCAACGGAAAGCGTAAGTTGCTTATTCGGGTCGAAGTAAGCAAGGACTGGAGCTTCTGTCAGCTCTTTTTTTAAATTACTGAACTCCTTTCTTGAATGGACCCCAATGCCATGGTACGTCATTTTCAATAAATCTCTAAATTTTTATTTTTTGTTGATAGATTTTCAATGAAAGACCCTAATAATTGACCATACCTAAGAATCGCTGTAATTCACTTACCGAGGTTGGTGTTGGAATTTTGTAAATGGACTTTACTTTCTCTTCATCAGCACTAACTCCATTTTATCGAAAATATGACCAATAAATTTATTTGTCTTGACAAATTTTTGACTTTGTTTATTAAATTTTACACCCACGCATCTTGCTCTCTCTAGAACGTATTTAAAATTGCGTTATGTTCCTCAAGAGTGGAAGCATATATTAGAAAATCGTCAATATAAATTATAAGACCGTTATATCTCCAAAGAGCTTACCATTTGTGAATGAAATATTTCAGGTGCTGCTTTATTAATGCCAAAAGGAAGTCTCAAAAAACGAAATCGACCAAAAGGTGTATTAAAACGTACATAATTTCGATGAGTTTTCAGCAAGTGGTATCATCCAGAAACCACAGTTAGCATCCAAAGAAACTGAAAAAACTTAGAGCTGCTAGTTTTGCTTTACATTCGTCGATATTCGGAAATGGAAAGTGTGGTCTCAGTATAGCCTTATTTAAATCTCTTGGATCAAGGCACAATCTTAATTTGCCATTTGGCTTTTTCACCAAAACTATCGAATTCACCCACTCTGTAGGTTCATTTCACGTACAATGACTTTTAACTCGACCATTCTTTCCAATTCAGATTTTAGCTGTTTATACAACAAATATGGAATTTTTCTTTGGTGGGTGAACAACTGGCGTAAAATCTGGTTTTAATTTATACTACACTTTCATTTAATAGCCCTAACCTTCAAAACCTCTGCGTAATCAGTTAAGTTTTTACATGCAATATTGTTAATCGTTTAACTTATTGTCATATCTATTGCTGTTGTTTAGACCAATACATTTTACAATTCATCTTAAAGATATGAAAGCGCACTAAAAACCTTATTTTGATACATTAAATTTATAGTAATAATACCCATTAAAGGTAGTTGCTCAACAACTTACCAAGTTAATAAACGTGAATTTGAATGTTAATAAATCTATTATATTAGTTCGGCTGCCATTTTATATGATAATATATTAGTTTGAGCGCCTGTATCAATAACGCACTGCACATCTATGTTGTTGATTTCACTCGTACTGTCCATTCTTTTACCTTATTCCATTTTTGTTTTGATTTTGGTTGTCTTTTGCCATGACCTTACACCTTCTTCACTCGTTTCAATTGTTTTCACAATACGTTACCTCTTTTATCGAACTGCATTATCGAATGCATCACAGCTTTGGTCTGTGTTAATTGTGCCTACGAAAAGCTCGCTTTCGCTCTCTTCTTCCTCGCATGACTGAATATTTTGTTCACATAACTTTTGTTCTGATTTTGTTTTTGGCCTTTTGTTTTGTTGTCAAATTTACGTGATTTATTTTGTGTTTGCGCAGTCTTTTGTAACCATTTGCAAAATGGTCTTTTTTATACATACATAGCAAGTAGGACCTTGCGCTGGACATTTATGTTGTGAATTGACCACACTTTTTGCAAAGCTTTTGTCAAAGTCTTTGTTAACACTGCTGCTACATAATTGTCTGAATTTTCATTTGAATTTTTAATGATTCGAATTGCTTTCGCGGTCTCTATACTTTTTGCAAGTCTATTGCGTTTGCAATTTATATCACCTTCTGTGAGGAGTCTTTCTTATTGAATATTACTAGACGAAAGGCGCAAACGAAAATGTCTCTCACGAGATCTTCACGAATGTCACCGAAATCGCATGACATATTGAGATTTTTAAATGCGTTATGAACTCGTCAATGCTTTCGTCACTCGCTGTTTCTTTGAAAAAAATTGTGTGCTTTCCATGGCTATATTTGCCTTTGGTATAAAATAGTTGTCAAACTTTTTATAAATCATTATATTTACATTATCTAAGTCTTCGTTAAAAGAATTAAATATTGAAAGACACTCCGCACCGAGATGATGTAGAAGTAATGCTACTTTACGTTGATCTGACTGTTCTTCGAGACCCAAAGCACGTATGAAGATGGAAAACTGTTTTTCCAATTTTCCACGCGGATGCTTGGTTTGATGACTTTAAGTCCAAGGGCGTAATGGTGGTCGCGATAGACATAACCTGACTTTGCGGATTGACGACGCATGACGTCGACACTGACTGCTTTCTGGTCTGAGCCACAACACTCATTATTTATTCTTTCTTTCTCAAATTTTATTATAAAAGGCGCGGCAGGTTTTTTTTTAAATTATTAACCACTTATTTTCGGCTACAATTGGTTTTATTTTATTTTTGACTTGCGACTGATTTACACTGCCGATACACACCTGACACCATGTGCAGTCAACTGCTTTTTATTTAATACATGTAAAGCTTACAGGGTTGCCGTACTTAGAACTAGTAGTGTAGATATTATTAGTAGTAGGTATATAAATAGATCTATTACGATATATTATTAATGCACAGTGGCCAGGTTTATAAACAAGCTTGGCACCGTATTCTACATTAAATTCTTCCAACGCTTTAATTTGGCATTTGGATTTTTTCAGAATCGAAAATATTAGGGATTGGTGATCCGTGTAAATTGTAAGTTTGCTACGCCGTACAAATAGTTTCTAAGTTTTTGTAAGGACAAACAATTGCTAGTAGTTCTTCTCAGTTGTACTATAGTTTGTTCTGTTCATTTAGTGTGCGTGAAATGAATGCGATCGGATGGCGACTTTGAGATAAAACTGCCCCGATAGCGAAATTGCTAGCATCGGTTGTAAACTAAATGGTTTAGAAAATCGGGTTGGAAAAGTTCAACCTGCTCTTGTAAGGTGTTTTTATCTTTTCCAAGGCTTCTACTGCTGCTGTGTCTAATTATTGGTGCTTTAGTACTTGATTTTTCGATACCATTCCTAATTCTCCTCTCAAATAGATTGTAGAGGTTTCGTGATTTTGGCAAAATGTTTAATAAATAAATTTCCTATAATAACTAGCAAGTCCTAAGAAGGATCGTAGTTCTTTAAATTTTTGGTTGTGGATAGTTTTTTACAGTTTCGATCTTTTTGGGTCTACTGTGATTTATTGTTTTATAATATGTCCAAGGTATTCAACGAATCCTGGAAAAAAATTCGATCAGATTCTTAATTAATATCTGATGAAACCCTGATTCTAAATCTATTGTGGAAAAAATCGTTGCTTTTCCGAGGTTTTGTATTGTCATATTAATATCTGGGATTGGATATCTGTCAGTAATCGTTTGAGAATTTAACTTTTGGAAGTCAACAACCATTCTTCGTTTGGCCTTGCCTGGTCATCGGTGCCCTTTTTGGAACAGTCCATATAGGTGAGTTATATGGGCTTTGCTTGGCTGTATTATATCATCATTTAAAAGTTTCTCAATTTCTTTCCTGACAAAATCGTGATCAGACATAGGATATGGATACTGTTTTGTCCATATGGGATCTTCGATACAGTCTTGATAGAAGCTGTATTGTGGTTGTAAAAGGCATTTTCCATTAGTATTATTATTTCTATTCATTAGCTCTTCGACCTGATCTTTAAATTTTTATTGTTTATCGTATAGTTAATCTTTGGTTCCACTTTTAAGGTCTTCTTTTTTGATATTTAAACTATAGTCAAATAAATTAATTTCTGCTTTATTACACGTAATCCCTGTTCACCTAAATCATATCGTAGTCATTTAGTTCATCAATTCATAGAAAGTTAAATGATGCCCGTACATCGTTATTATTTTTTAGCCTTTATAATTGAATGACCATGTAGGTTTTGGTTTTAAATGGTTTTAATTTAATTTATACTTATGTAATTGCTAGTGGAGCCAGTGTCGATTAATAAATTTACGGGCGTGCCGGTTAGGCCGCATTTTGTTTGTAAGCAAGGCAGTCGTTTACTCGCCTAAAAAGTACTGCCTGTTTCAAATTGTTCTTTGTAATTTGACAAATCTACCGACTCGAGGTCTTCTTTATCTAATTTATTTATTTTGGATCTTCCTATCTGTGGAGTAATCGCGTTATTGTAACTAGGTGCCCTATCTCTTTTATATACAAAATGGTTTCGACTTACGGTATTATTATTTCTAGTTGTCTGCACATATTGCCTTGAGGGATCCACATCCATTGGATAGGTTTGGGTGTTGTTGCTGCTGTTGTGGGTGCTGTTGTGTTGGTGAAAAACATTTCTTCCTGGTAGTACTCCTTTGAATCCTTACGTTCGGTTTATACTGTCTCTCTCTCTGTGTGTTGTGAGTACGTGTATCGATTTTCATTCGAAAAAATGTCTGCTTTGATTTTGGAGTCTGGGCTGTGTCTCAAATTCCTCGTTCATGTTATCGTGGTAAATGGTGCAAGCTGTCGCATATGCTGATTCCAAATTCTTTGAGTTAGACTGTACAATGTACCGGTTGTATATTTTGAGTTTAACCCAAAATACAACGTTCTCACTGCCTGCTCGTTAGCGTATGATTTCATACTTTCGCTGTTATTCTCACTCGACATCTCAATTTTGACAAGGCTTAATTAAGCGCTTTAGAAATCTCACTATGAAATTCTGCAAGGGTTTCCTGCCTTGTGTGATTCGTCTCATTTCATCGATAAGGACATCTAGTGGGCGTTGGTCGGCATATGTGTAATCCAATCTATGCACGATTGAATAAAAATTCAAACTTGGTGTTGTGGTTGGTAAGAATATTAGCAGCTGGTCCTGTGATTCTTGTCCGTACTATTCCCAGGGCGCTGTAATATTTCGGATGGTTTGGAAGTTCTTATAGCTTCCATGAATGTCCAGACTGGGATCTCCATGACCTGTATTGTTCTTTATCCCGTCGAACTTCGGTAGAGATTTGTACAACACCAGGTCGATATCTTGGGACGGCAATGTTAGTTTAACCTCTTCATGTAATATTATTTCTTTTGGAGAGTTTCGTTGCTCTAGCATGGCTATTTGCCCGTGAAATTCGCTTCTTGTTGCCGGACCGTGTTAGTTAAACTGGTAACCTGGGCCATTAGTTGGGCTATTGTTACTCCCTAGTGGTTGATTTTTTAAATTTCTGTAGTCGTAGATTTTTTCTTTTTTTTCCTTCTAAGCTGGTCCAGCTTGTAATCGTACTTAAATGTTTCACTGTATGGTTGAATTTAAACACACTACGCACTTAAACATTTTGCTCATCAGTGTAGGTGAGGCTTTATCTAGTTTGTTCGTATTTGCATTGTTAATTATTTTAATTTATTAATTATTTATCCACTTTTTTCAAATATTAGTGGTGAGGGAATTACCCTTTTTTAATTCATTAATTATTTATATACTTTTTCCAAATGTTTAGTGTTGAGAATCTTATTCTCCGTGGGATTTTTTCTATATTTTATTAAAAAATAGACATGGCTTAATCGGTTGAGCCCCCAGTTAGGTTCCGCGTCGAGGAATTAATAAAAATATATTTTTCTGAGCGGAGCTCCTTTTTGAATTCGTTTATTTACAGGTCTGCCTTACATTTTTTACTTACGTCTATTTATACTATTTCTAACTATTGTTTGTTTGGTGATAAGGTGTTATTGAAAACATGTTACATGTTGAGTATAATGCTTTGTTACTTATCAGAGAATATGCTTGTTTATGTATTCTATCGTAATCTCTACTATCATACAAGGTTAAAGGGCATATGGTTGTTTGTGGTTATTTTTGTTTGTAAACAATTATAATTTATACGTATCTATCTAGTGTTCATGGTATGTATGTTGTATATGTGTGTGTATGTAGGTATGCAGTGAGTGTATGCATACATATGTATGTACATATATGTAGTAAATATATAAGTTAAAGGACTATAGTCCTTGTTTTATAAAAAAATTAATTTGTTGGGCCAACTCGGCCAACCAACAACACTAAACAACACAAGTTCAAATAGTCTTTTACAAGTATATTTTAATTCAATTAATTCACAATTACAACTAAGATTAATTTACTGTTAATTCTAATCCGTCCCGAACTCGACTGCCGGGTCTGCCGCAACTGCTCCCATATATAGCCAATCAACAAGCCGCGACGCGCTCTTGCGTAACTTGTTGACAGCCCGCTGTGTGAGAATGTTGAAGTCGGTTTCTTCCCACAGGTGCTGTATGTGTGCATTTCACAATCATGTGTAATAGAATTTAGCTGACTGTGCGTCTGGAGTAGACCCGTAGCATGAGTGTAATTGCCGTCACTAACCATGGCCTTGAATTAAGGTGTTAGGTTGCCATGCGCGGCCGTATGTAGTGAGAACCATAATTTGCAGGTGTTAGTTGCCGTCACTAACCATGGCCTTGAATTAAGGTGTTGGGTTGCCATGCGCAGCCGTATGTTGTGGGAAATATAATTTGCTGACTCGGCGCGCGTGTACTGACCATACGTGGGAATGTTGCGATAAGGGCAACTGACGCGTGTTAACTCTTCCCCCTTTAAAGATCTGCGTCCCGCAGATTAGGATTTGGACAAGTGTCCTCTTTATGTTGTCTTCTAATGGATAGTCGCAATTCCGGGAATTTTGGCCCGTTGTTAATTTCCTCCAAATTATCCAAATCATGAGTAGGAGCAGAAGTAGCCATTGATTATCCAGCCGTACCCATCACGTACGGTTACACGGGCGAGTCGAGATCGAATACCACATATGCTTGTGCGGATGCACAGAGGCAGATTATAGGAGTCGAAGTACACATAATTCTAATAACTAGTGAAATACATAGTTAACTATTGCTATTAAAAAATTTACATTTCAAAGTTTAAGTACTAGTCTAAGTAAATTTCAAATTCATTTTAATTTAGGTAGATTTTAGATTTCAAATTGTAATAACATTTCAAGTATAAAGTAGACTATTTTTAAATCCTACTGCTATACTAATGAGTGGAGTTCGGGTCGGCAAGGGTTTGACAGGATTTTACGAGGACCCAGGAGTGATGTTAAAAGTGGAATTTTTCTGACAGTTAGTTTTCAGTAATTACTTTAGTAAGTTAGTTGTTAGTTTTTGTTAGATTTATATTTTTTCTTTTTTGTTAATTTTTTGTAAGTTAGTTAGCTTTAGTTTTTTGTTAGTATTAGTATTTTCGAGGAATGTTTCCCCTTTTTTCTTTTTTTTTGTGGCTTTTTAGCGCTTTCATTGTGAGATCATGTTTCTCTCTCAAATAATTCTTTAACTTTTGTCTTTTTGTTTTTGTTTTCTTTTGCGGCTTTTAGCGCCTTTATTTGTGAGATCATGTTTCTCTCTCAAATAATTCTTTAACTTTTGTTCTTTTGTTTTCTTTTTTTTGTTTTCTTTTGCGGCTTTAGCGCTTTTATTTGTGAGAACATGTTTCTCTCTCAAATAATTCTTAACTTTGTTCTTTTGTTTTTCTTTTTTTTGTTTGTATTGGAATGCAGGCATACCCTCAGATGACATGACGAAGGCTCGTGAGTATCCCTTTGAAAGTGAACAACATAAGTTTTTGTAAGTGAAAATTTTCCCGCCCATCGAACGAGTGACTTCTCATGTCAATAAAGCCAATAGTCCCATGGAGGAATTGAACCACTTCGATTGATATCGCTCGGACCACCGAGTTAACTGGAATTGAACCAATACGACAGATCGAATACAAAAGTGAATTTGTACCCGGACCACCGGGGCTTAGGGATCTATGCATGAGTTTTCTACTCTTGACCAACATTATTAATTCTTCGGCCTTGCGAGCTTTGAGTGCTTGAATTTCGACCAGAGGAGCCAACATTTCTCGAACCAGCTATGGGGGATCGTGTGTATCCGTTTTGGAGGTCGCATTGCCATTTGTCATGTTCGATGGCGCCACATCCTACTAAGGCACGATTGTCCTACTTAAAGCCCGCTCTGTTTGAAGTTCCCTCTTAGTGCCGAATCTCGCTCTATGTTTTTTGTAAGTTTTAATGTGTCCTTGGACATTTTGTCTGTTTATAGACATTTTTGTTTTCGTTAGATATTTTAATATCCGATTTGTGGAATTTCTTCCCACTTTTGCGTGGTTATAGTGGAATTTCTATTTTCCGCCACAGCTTCTTTCTTATAAAGTGGCTTTTGCTTGCTTTTATTTGTTATTAGCTATGAATAATTCATCGCCACTGTCAAAATTTCGGGGGGGCGAACGAGTTTTATTATTTCTTAAGTTCCTACTTTCCTGTTCGTGTAGAAGAAGAGCTTTATGTCCTCGTTAGTGCGCTCCCTGAAGTTGCTAAATCCTGGTAATTTATCCTAGCTGTCCTATTCAGAAAAACATCAGCGGTTTGCGCTTTATTACGGAATCTATCGTATTATTATACCTATCCACAGTTATTGCGACGCGTTCTTCAGGTGTTAATCTAGGAAATTCAACGGAAGGCAGCGGTATATTTCGATCAAAGTAGAGTGTAGCCTCTCTACTGACCATTGGCCTCGCTTCGCTGCGTTGGTGTTTGGTATATTTCTATCCTAAGGACCTGATATAATTTAATACAAGTGGTGACAAGAGCCCGCGTTCATTGTCCATGACCAAGGCTCGTGGTACTGTGAAATAATGCAGCGCGATCGTTAGGTTCATTCGCAAATGAGGAGATGACTATTTTGATTGGGAAGAGCTTAGCAAATTGGTAAATTTGTCGATACAACTCAAATATTTTTTCGTTCAATTTCGAAAATGTCGATGTGCAAGATAACTAGGAATGGGAGTTGGTTGCTCATATGGTTTAGAAGGGTGCCTATCGTATTTGTTCAATTTACATGTTTCGCATGGCTAATGTATTCCTATTCTGTTAGGACATTGCGGGAAAATAAAAATTTTCCAGTACCTGTTCCTATTCTCACGAGCATTTCGATGCGCGCGCTTGTGCTCCTTCTCGATAATGTCGAATACCCTATCGGCTATTGTCACATCTTCTACCACGCGCTGCGTGATCCTAATTTATATCTGCTGAAATTGTTAACGTATACAGCCTGCAAACTATGAAGTCATCTTCCGGAATTTTAATGCCATTTATAACATTTGGGTTGAGGTAATTTTGAGGGACTGGTGACAAAGCTTCGACGCTTAATACAGGCATTGTGACAAAGTACCTTTTATACCCCCTATGAGGCTCTTCTGTACACTCGCAACTCGCCCCCCGCCTAAAAATTATTTGATTTCTAAACACATTTATGGGTGCCTCTACGTGAGGTATGAGGTCAGAGCTGTCCTGCTCTGCGGAGTGCATGGTACCTCTGAAGCAGTGTCACTTTCAGACACCGCGTCAGCTATAGTACTCGATGGTTATACAGCTATGGAGTCAGTGAGTGCGTTCACTTCCGTCTTGAGACGGGGAGAGTGCATCAGCGACTACATTTGTCTTACCTGGCTTGTAGATTAACTCGCAGTTATATTCCTCTATACGAGCTTTCCATCGCTTGAGCTTTGCATTGTAATTGCGATTACTCAAGGAGAATGTCAGAGGTGGTGATCAGTGTAAACCCTAATTTTCTTTGCGCCATAAGGTAGGAACGCAAATTATCTAGTGACCAAACAATAGCTAGAAGCTCTTTTCATTCGTAGCGTAGTTTTCTTCGGCTTTGTTTAGGGACCGCGATATGTAAGCTATCGGTTTATCGTCGCCTATTGATCCTTGTGATAGTACCGCGCCAATGGCGTAGTTTGATGCGTCCGTTGTCAATTAAATGGTTTGGGAAAAATCTGGAAATGCTAATACGTCGCTGACATCAGTAGTGTTTCAGCTCGCAGAAGCCTCTAAGGCATCCTTGTTAAGCATAATCGCTACATTTTGGACGCGTTCGCTTTTACCTGTGCATTTTCCCCCGATGATTCCTCTGGCGTAGGATCATCGATTATCTTCCTTTTGCTGTACTGGTGCAGTTGGTGTTGAGTGTTACCAAAATCCCTTTATCTGCGTAGTGGGGGGAGGCATTCCTTATTTTTCCAATTGCTATCGAATATATTTTAGGGATATTGCGATCATCTGGCTCCCGCACCTTCTGCTTATGTTTGAGAATCGCTCGGTAAAGGGCTTTTCCTGGATTAACGCAAAGTCTGAAGGATCATTCACAGAGTGAATCATGAGTGTACTGGACAGGTACGGTAAGACACTTGTAGCTGCTTAACAACATCTGGGAGCCTACAGATATCCTGATCCAGCCTCGGAGGTGGTGCTTAGCCACCACTTCTTCAACCACTGGAGT
>JARSSU010036652.1:0-23342 GCA_029619165.1 Eurosta solidaginis
TTGGGAACCCTTTCGGCATCATTCTGGATGGTTTTCGGGATCCGTCCGGGATCCCGTCGTGGTCATTTCGGGACTTTTTCGCGACTTAACACGGTGATCATTTGGGAACGCTTTCGGCATCATTTCTGGATGGTTTTCGGGATCCGTCTGGGATCCCATCAGGGTAATTCGGGACTATTAGGGTATCATTTGGGGACCTTTCCGGCATCATTTCTGGATAATTTTCGAGATCCGTCGGGATGCCGACGAAGTCATTTCGGGACTATTTACGGGATCATTTGGATACCTACCGGCATCTTTTCTGGATGGTTTTTGGGATTCGTCCGGGATCCCGTCGGGTCATTTCGGGAATTTTTTCTCGACTAATACGGGATCATTTGCGGACCCTTTCGGCATCATTTCTGGATAGTTGTCGGGATCCGATCGGGATCCCGTCAGGGTCTTTTCGGACTATTGGAGATCATTTGAGGACCTTTCCGGCATCATTTCTGGATAGTTTTTCGGGATCCTTTCGGGGTCCCGTCAGGGTGGTTTCGGGACTTTTTCAGGATCATTTAAGGATGGCTTTCAGATTCGTCCGGGATACCCGTCAGGGTAATTTCTGGACTTTTCCGAGACTATTTCGGGATCATTTTGGGACCTTCCCAGATCATTTCTGGATGGATTTCGGATGGAGTTCGGTGATCATTTGAGGGACCCTTTCCGGCATCACTTCTGGATGGTTTTCGTATCCGTTCAAGATCCCGTCGGAATCATTGCGGGCCTTTTTCGGGATCATTTGGGGTCCCCTCCAAGATCCTTTCTGGATGGATTTCGGGATCTGTCCGGGATCTCCGTCAGGGTCATTTAGGATGTTCGAGATCCCGTCAGGGTATATTTCGGGACTTCTTCGGTACTATATCGGTGTCATTTCTGGATGGTTTACGGGATCCGTCCAGGATCCCTTAAGGGTCATTTCGGGACTATTAGGTGATCATTTGAGGACCTTTCCGGCATCACTTCTGGATGTTTTCGGTATCCGTTCGGGATCCCGTCGGAATCATTGCGGACTTTTCGGAATCATTTGGGATCTCCTTCCGGCATCATTTCTGGATGTTTTTCGGGATTTGTCCGCGGATCCTGTCGGGGTTATTTCGGGACCTTTTCGGGGCTAATACGGATCATTTGGGGATCCTCTAGGGGTCGTTTCGTGACTTTTTCTGTTTTATTTCGGGATCATTTGGGCCCTTCCGGCATAATGTCTTGATGGTTTGCCGGATCCATCAGGGTCATTTCGGGACCATTTTGGGATCATTTGGGGACCCTTCCGAGATCATTTCTGGATCCGTCCGGGATGCCGTAGGAGCCATTTCGTGATTTTGTTACTTTTCCGGGATAGTTTTTGGACCCTTCCGGGATCATTTCTGCATCTGTGCGGGATCCCATCTGGGTCATTTCCGGACTATTTCGGGATCATTTTGGGACCCTTCCGGAATCATTTCTGTATAATTTTCGCGATCCGTCGTGGATCCCCCTCGGAACCACTTCGAAACTTTTTCTGGAGTATGTCGGGATAATTTAGGGACCCTTCCTGGATATTTTCTGGATGTTTTTGAGATCCGCCCGGGAGCCCGTCTAGGGTCATTTCGGAACCTTTTCGGGATCATTTTGGAACACCTTCAGGGATCATTTCTGTGTGGTTCTCTGGATACGTCTCGAATCGTGTCGTTGTCATTTCGGGCTTTTTTGGGACTATTCCAGGAACTTTTGGAGACCCTTTCTGGGCTTTTCTGGATGGTTTTCGGGATCCGTCCGCAATAGCGTGGGGGTAATTTCGTATCTTGAATAGCCCATATATTTAAATTTCTCCTTGCGGACGGGGCCGCGGGTAAAGGCTATATATATATAAAAAAAGGACATGGCCTACGTTTTAACTTTTCTTTATTAAATTTGAAATATCACATTTACTTGCTCGAATAATTTTTTTTTCGTTGTGATATTTGTATATCTGTTTCAATTCGTTTTATAATATGTATGTAAATGTACTGTTTGGTTTTGTATCTTCTCCTACTACATTGTAAAGCATATTTTGTATTCTACGTATTTTACAATCAAATAAACTTAGTTTAAAATTTTTGACTCGGTGTCAATCCTAACAAAAATATTTTATCGGGTCAGCTTCCTAAGCTTCTTTAATTTGATACCCGTACATATATTTCAATAATTGATTTTCACAAATTTTCTTGATCTGAAAATTTTCCAAGCAGGTGGCAACCCTAAAAAGGGTTTGCAATTAGGGCTAATACATATCTTTGAAGAAATTGACGTTATTCTATAATACGTTTATTTTATTAATTTACACAGTGTAAATTTTTTAAGACGGTGGCAACTCTATGCTAGAAATGATCGTGGTACTACGGGGACAATACGTAAAAGGAATAATTTAAATCGGTTAAGGGGTTCTGGATTTTTGAAGCCTGTACAAACTCACACAACATTTGGTATAGGAAAAATTTGCAGAACGAGACATCAGGACGGACAGCTGTTTATACAGCTATACCTTGTAAGTATTTCAAAGACTTTTCTCCCAGAAGTGAACTGCTACAGACGCATTCAGCCACTTCCTGCCTTAGTTGTTGTAAACTTATCCCAATAGCCTTCCCTGCATATCGAATTATTTGCACAGTACATATTGTCACGGATATTAACATCACTAAGTTATACCATCACTAAGGCGATGCCAAGGCCACGATAAGCAGTATTTACGTCAATAATCAAAACATGTATACACATATATAAGGCAGCCGAAATATGTCACACACAGATGCAATTACTTATACGCCTATGCATGCGCGAGAGACTGTAAACTACAAACATTCACATAATAATTCAATCAAATTGCGTCTATACATATGTACGTATACGAGCAGCGGAGCGGCAATGCACAAACACATGCATATATCTTATCTGAGTTGTCACAAGAGAGAGCAATAATTTGTGCACGTAGTTGTGGCTGGCGATTTTGTAGCCGAAACTAACTAGTAACTTCTGGAAATCGAAGAGCCTAGAAGTATGCAGCGTAAACTATAAAAGCGGGGCAGGCGAGTAAGAAGTAATTCAGTTTGATTTGAGATTTCGATTAAGCGCTATCTAGCGAGCTATAGCAGAATTATTTTGAATAGTAGAGTTTCATTTGAGCTATCAATCAGTTTGGTTATTAACCTTGCTATTCGTTGCAAAGTATAAGTGTTATTTTGAAGTACTGTAATAAAGGCCATTTTTCAATTATTCAATATTGGAGTTATTTATTCAACAGTTTAGCGATACGAACTTAGCAGAGGGTTGCAAATAAAAGGATTTGCAAGTAAATTCGTTACAATATGTATATTTCTTATAATATCATGTGTCAAAGTTATACTCTTTGTTTTAGGCGGTTTCAGGGAATCTAATATTTGCTTTGTACTAATTAGAGAAATACCAAGAATTAAAAACTCAAATAAATGTCCATACAATTAGACAACATTGTTGAATTATTTGTATTCCTAACAAAGCAAATATTAGATTCTTTGAAACCGCCTAAAACAAAGAGCATAACCTTGGCACATGAAACGAAAAAACATACACGAATATACATATGTGCTGTGCAAAGAATTCGATATACAGGGAAGGCAATTTGCACCTCGCTATTATAGTTGCTTAGTATTCAAGACCATGTGATTTTTCACATCGAGTGAATGATCATAGTAAATCGCAGTAGCAGCTTGGAGAAAATCGCTGTTACTGATTTACGGTGGAGTCATCTGCGTCTCTGTCGCAATTACTATTAACAATAACAGCAATCATTCGCACAAACATAGCTTTAATTTTTTTTTGTTTTTTTTGAAAGAGACAATTTTCTGTATTTTTTTTTCAGTTTATCACAAACTAATGTACATATATCGGTGGCCATATGATGCTGGTAGAAGTCATTGCTTTCAGAGGTCGACGATTGACTCGTTTTCGCGATTGCCAAGGAGGCCGACACATAAGCAGTTTTTCATATAGATGCGTTTTACTCAATCTTATAAGATTAAGAAGAAGAATTTGACATTTGTTTTGGCTATGTTAGAGTTAGGTTAGGTTTGGTGGTAGCTACCCTGATAGGGGAAGCTCACTTGGACAACATGAAAGTCCGTTTTGATACCACACACAATAAAATAACGATGACGTAGATATAGCTACTTAGCAACCATTAAGTTCCGAATAATACCGATCTCAATCTTGGACAAATCCTCTGGAGATCCAAGTGAGTCGCGACCTAAGTACTTTCTCCTAATTCTGGTGATTTGATGATTCCACCTCATCATCGTCCATACAGCTACAGCAGGAAGGAGTTTCCAGTATATAGAGACCTACCGCATGGACCCATGGGACAGTGGCCTGTCAAAACCCCAATAAACATTGATAGGTGAGCTTTAGTGGACCCAATTATTTCGGCAGACCTGCTGCCATCCACTTTCGGCCAGAAAGATCTTGCAACCCTGAAGGAGGTGGTGTCCGCTCAACGTTTGCTGAGATGACTAGAGACCCAGCTATGGAGGAGTAAACCATAGGTGGCCAGCGGGGTCCCGAAATCCCTACAGCCATCTTCATCCAGTTCAGTTGTACCGATGCGGGCTAAGAGATCCGCTTGACAGTTGCTCGGGATATCACTATGGCCCGGGACCCAGATAATCTTAATTATAAAATAGCATTTCATCAACCGCATACTTAATTACAGGAGCTTTCACTTGGAATACACTGCAGTGATCAGCCACCTTCAACTTGCGGCTTACATTTAGCTCTTACAGAGACCCCCCGACCTCCAACCTTTCCGTTCAACTTCGACCCATCCGTGAACAACATGACATTCAGTGCCAAGGGTTGGTGTTGTACTGAGAGCGCCACTGATACCGATCAGCGTCGTTCGCTGCACTGACACTAAAATTTTGGAGGTGCTCGCCGTGTCCAGTGCTTTCCACCAGACCAGAACCCCATAGAGCAGAAACGGACCACCATCTGATAAAGCCTGTGTACTACTCATATCGAAAGTCCCCATCTCTTTCCGATAGCCCGCCTGCAGCAGTACAGGGCAACCGCAGCATTCTGGCCCTATCTTCCACATTGGGTCTCCAGGACAGTTTCTTGTCCAAAACAATCCCCAAAGATTTAACCCTAACAGAAAGTACCAACGGTACCCCTTCAATCAAGAGAGTTCTGAAATCGGGCATCTTATATCTTAGAACAAATTCCATTTTTCCCGGGTTGAGTGCCTATCCACATGACTCAGCCCACCTAGCCACAGTATCCAGGTAGCCCTGCAGAACATCGCGCAGGGTACCCAGAATTTGCCTCTGACTAGGATAGCGAGGCCATCTGCATAGGCAACCACCCGACAGTCATTGACTTACATCTCCACAAGAAGCTCGTTGACCACAACCCAGAGCAGAGGAGATAGGACATCCCCCTGTGGCGTGCCCCTGCACACCTTACTCTCAATGTTTGCCCCTCCCCACTCCGCTGCGTCAATACTGCTGCATAGAAGTGTGCTAATAAATTCAACCAGAGTCGCCTCGACTCCTAAACCCACCAGAGCTCTTTTGATTTCCCCCGGTAAGACATTATTAAAAGCCCCCTGGTTGTCTAGGAAGGCACCTAGAGCAAACTCTTTGTTATAGGGACCCCTCTATTTGATTTACAATCGAATGGAGAGCCGTTTCCGTCGATCTGTCCTTACAATAGTCATGCTGTGAAGCCGACATTAACCCCCGGGGAATCCTTTTCCCGTAGGTACATGTCAATCAACCGCTCAAACGTCTTAAGAAGAAACGACGAGAGACTGATTGGCCTGAAGTCCTTAGGTAATACTTGAGATCTTCTGCCGGCTTTCTGAATAAAGATGACCCTAACCGTGTGCTGACTTCGGCTAGGTTAGGTTAGGTTAGAGGGGCCACCCGTGCGAGCACCAGTGCACTTAGGCCCATAAGGTCCCGTTGTGATACCACGTGGATATCTCCCCTACTCAAACCCACACGTCGATTTAGCAAATGTCAGGAATTTCTTAGGTTTCAAGTTAATCAGATCACAACGATCGTCAAAGAAAGAAGATCCCAGAGATTTCTTCCTCTTGTGCCAAAGCGCCGGATAATCGCACCGAAAATGCTTCACTGTTTCTATCTCCTCTTCGTCTTTGCAGCTTCTGCATTAATAATTATAGGGAGCACCCAGCCGTTGTAAATTCCTCCCGATTGCTATGTGGCCGGTTATGAGTCCAACCACCAGAGATACGTCCCCCCCTTTCCAGAAGAAGGAGACGTCTCGTTCGTCTCGCGTCCCATTCAGGCTACACGAGCTTAGTGTGGTAGCAGCATTCAAGATTGCTCCATCTCACACCCGCTTCCCTAAAGAAAATCCCTTTCAAAGTGAGCTTATAGGTAGTGAGCGGCATGCTCATCGCTTCCAAGACGACGAAAGCGGAACGGATGTGCCCTCTCTTGCAAGTTCGTCAGCCATCTACTCGGAGTTTCAGGCACCCATACCAGACTAAGGGAAGTTTGCTCAGCGATCTCGTTGAGAGATTTGCGACACTTCTCTACTGTCCTGGACTTACATGAGAGCGATCCAAGTGCTTTTAGTGCAGCCTGGCTGTCAGAGTAAATACAAATTTGGTTATAGCCGTGAACAGCATTTCTCAGGTGCTCGGCGGCCTCGTTAATAGCAGCCACCTCCGCCTGAAAGACGCTGCAATAATCGGGTAGGCTAAAGGATAGATTCCACCCTAGTTGAGGTGCAAAGACACCGCTACCCACCTTATTATCCAGTTTGAAGCCGTCAGTTTATATCTCCAGCCTATCGCTCAGGTCCTGCGGCTCCCTCAACCAATAATCCCTGTCCGGGATAACAACCTCGTACTTCATATCGAAAAAGATAGTTGGAGCGCAATAGTCCGACGAAGGCGAATCCAGATTCTTAAGGGTGGCTGCATTTTGCACATTGTCTCTTCAGCCGGAGAACTCTCCCAGCCGCAGAGCAGAAAAGGCCGCACATTGCTTGGCCATTAAATCTATTGGCAACACAGACTTCGGCTAAGGGTGTTGGCAATTAAAAAACTGCAATATAAAAAATAAATACGACACAAAATATGTTAGCAAGTATTTTTGTTGTATAGGGAGAATGTCTAAAACAGTGCTCCGCGAAATTTTGGATGTGAATGGGCAAGGCGAAGGTCTGAAGCCTAGATCCGAAGTTATGTTATATTTACAAACGCAACATCTTGAGGGATTGTGACGATGTTCGCTCTTGTTTCAAAACTCATGAACATGAGAAATTTTAGAACGGCGAAAACAGGAAAAAACACCTGGAAAAGAAAATGACCCAAATTAATATAATCATTTAAATATGTCTTATAATTATTATTTTAAACAAAATACCTTCATTTTGTATCGAAAACAAAATTATTTATAAAAATTGTCACAACTTCGAATAATTATAAAAATAATTTTCCAGGAAAATCTATTTGTGTGGATTTTACTACGATTTTTCACCTGAATGAAAAAGTAGTTTCACAAAGAGGCAAATTGAATTTCAGAGTGGGAGTTCAAGATGGCGGATTATTCCGAGTCTCAGTCCCAGTCCCACTCAGAGTCTCAGTCTCAGTCCCAGTCCTAGTCCTAATCCCAGTCCCAGTCCACCTCTGGTCTACTTCCCGGAAAAAAGCATCGTAAATACTAATATAGGCAAATTTATATACCAAATTGCAGGCAAATCGAATAGGACGTATGTAAATAGGTATGTGGGTATTATTAATTCATGTCTTTATTTCGGCTTTGCATGCCTATTTATCAGTTTTGCCAGGTTGATACGACTATATCGAATATCACAATGAAAATTACTTTAAAGCTCTCATCAGCAGCTTTCATTTGATACCCATATTGTATAAACGCATTCTAGGGGTACCCGGGTCCACGTTTGGCCTATATCTCGAGACCCTAGTCACGCAGGGGTATGGAAATTACCCTCTACTAAAGCACTCATCAACAGCTTTCATTTGATATCCATATTCCATAAACACATATTAGGGGTTCCCGGGTCCACGTTTTGGCCTATATCTCGAGGCCCTGTGCGTCGATGATTTTCCATAGAAGCAATTAGTTTTTGAGCGGCTTCGGGTGGTACTTTATGCCTTTCTTCGACAAGAGTAGTTTTTAAAACGCTAATCTTACTAATATGTTTTTGTCGTGTAGCCGATTCCAAGATTGACCACAAATTTTCAATGGCATTTAAGGCGAGAGATTGTGGAAGTGGGTTCTTGAGGTGTGGACAGTTCTATATTACCCATGCCTGCACAACACCGGCACAATCCTGGATATGTGTTAAGGGTATTTGTCTTGGTTATTGCGAATCGATGACGTACACCTAATATAACGACAATTTGCAACAAATTGTCTTCTCGTAAGGTTAAATAAAAAATTGTGTCCATTGTACCATCAAAGAAAGTTATTTGCCAAATCCAGAGGCAGCCAAGTAGGCCCAAACCCATCATACTTCCACCACCATACCATACAGTTGCCTTCAAAATTTTATTTTTGAGCTTTGAAATTGTTTAATACAGCACGTATCATCTCTGAATCAATATTTTTATATATTATGCTTATATGGCATGATTAAAGTGAGGTATAAAGCAAATATAGAGCTCAAAAATAAAAAATTGAAGGCACCTGTATGGTATGGCGGTGGAAATGTGATGGGTTTGGGCCTACTTGGCTGCCTCTGGAGTTGGCAAAATAACTTTCTTTGATGGTACAATGGACAAAAATTTTTATTTAACTTCACGAGAAGACAATTTGTTGCAAATTGTCCCTAATTTAGGTGTACGGGATCGATTTCGCAATAACCAAGACAAATACCCTTAACACATATCCAGGATTGTGCCTGGATTGTGCAGGCATGGGTAATATGGAACTGTTCACACCTCATGAATCCACTTCCACAATCTTTTGCCTTAAATGCCATTGAAAATTTGTGGTCAATTTTGGAATCGGCTAAACGGCAAAAACAGATTAGTAAGATTAGCGATTTAAAAACTACTCTTGTCAAAGAAATGCATAAATGATATGGTGCAACGAAATACAAAAATAAAAGAAAATTTCAAAATGGGCGTAGCTCCGCCCTTTTTCATTTAATTTGTCTAGAATACTTTAATGCCATAAGTCGAACAAAAATTTACCAACCCTTGTGAAATTTGGTAGGGGCATAGATTCTATGACGATAACTGTTTTCTGTGAAAATTGGCGAAATCGGTTGAAGCCACGCCCAGTTTTTATACACAGTCCACCGGTCCTTCCGCTCGGCCGTTAACACGATAACTTGAGCAAAAATCGATATATCTTTACTAAACTTAGTTCACGTACTTATCTGAACTCACTTTATCTTGGTATGATAAAATGGCCGAAATCCGACTATGACCACGCCCACTTTTTCGATATGGAAAATTACGAAATATGAAAAAAAAATGCCATAATTCTATACCAAATACGAAAAAAGGTATGAAACATGGTAATTGGATTGGTTATTGACGCAAAATATAACTTTAGAAAAAACTTTGTTAAATGGGTGTGACACCTATTAAGTAGGAGAATGAAAAATTTCTGCAGGGAGAAATCAAAAGCCCTTGCAATCTTGGCAGGAATACTGTTCGTGGTATTATAAAAAAAAATAAAAATAGATGTAAGCGCGATAACCCGAAGAGATCTAAGGCCGAGCTTCTCTTCCAATTTGCGTCGTGCTCCTCTGATTTTTCCCTACAATTGGCCGGACTGGGACCTACATGTTTTATGCCGACTCCGAACGGCATCTGCAAGGCAGATGAGTTTTCACTGAGAGCTTTTCATGGCAGAAATACAATCGGGAGCGCTTGCAGACACTGCCGAGGGGCGACCCCGCTTAGAAAATTTTCTTCTAATGAAAAATCTTATTTCTAAAATTTTGATGTTGGTTTGCCCGGGAGTTGAACCCAGGGCATACGGTGTGATAGGCGGAGCACGCTACCATCACACCACGGTGGCCGTGGTATTACATATATAAATAAATTAGCGTAGCCCACAAGAGATTTTCTGGCGTCACCCTGTCCACATTTTGGTCGATATCTCGAAATGTCTTCACATATACACCTAGTTGAAGTTGGCGATTTTCATGTGGTTGTTGTAATGGTGGCGTACCCACAAAAAAAATTGTGAACATAAGTGTTTTGCGCGGATATAGTTTTGGTCTCCAAACCGGTGATGGACCCACCCAGGGTAATTTTTGATAAGCGCGGCCGAAGGCCGCCAATGCAGAAGGTGTTCTGCGCAAAAATACCATGGATCCCACCCGGTTTCGGAAGGACCCGTGGGTCATTTTTCAGTTTTTCGTTAATATCTTTTGAACTACTTACAATTTTTCTATTCCGGTTTCGGATTATTAATACTGATGTCAAGACGCGTCGTTTCACACCTCTCTCGATATTTTTGGACGCGTATTAGCAGTGTCATGCTGTCGTATAGAATTAACCCGCTTCCTTTTAAAATACTCTTTAATACCTTCCATTTGATACCCATGTCATACAAACACATTCGAGGATTACCCTAGGTAATAGTTAATTATATAACTAGATTTCCAAAATAAATTTTTCCAATCGCTAATCGTTAGTTATGAACAAATTTTAGAGATGCGGAATTTTTTCAGAGTGTAATCTCTAGTAAGTAAGTAAGTAATCTCTAGTTGGAAGCGCAAAATATAATAAAAACGTGAAAGTTTGACAGATATAATCTAGTGTCATCTTTGGTATCGCTATCCGATAGGTGTGCCATAGTGTACAAGTACAAGTGTGTTGACTTCTTTCTGACAGGCACTCGCTTAAGTGAGCCAACGGGAAAATCTGGGTTGCCATTGTTGTTTCGGTTGAAAACGGTCAATTATGGTTCTGTGCAGAGACGTAAAAGATTTAACAGGGTTTATGTAGTCACAAAAGTGTTGCTCCTGTTTCCAAACATTTAATTTTAGATCATGGCGAAAAGTGTTCAGTTCAGAGTTATTTAATTTCATTAAAAGTTTATTTTATTACTGAGGGTTACTCCTTTAAGTGTAAAAAGCAGAGAAAACATAGAGTTTTTCTAATTATTGTGAAAAATTTCTTTATTTGAATTTCTGTACCCAAGTTTACTATATTTGTGTAACACAGGAATCTGGAGGTCAATTCCTTAACTATGAAAAACTGAAAAATGTACACTTATTGAAAACTCATTTGCACACACAATTAACACTTTGAATTTAGTTGTGTTTTTATGCACAAAATTTTGAAACTAAAAACAAAATTTTCATTTGTCAGAAAAAATAAAGAAAAAACCGCCTAATGTCAAAAAAACCCTATCGAAATACAAACTGTCTTGTTTGTTTTTAATGAACTACTTTGTATTTTTCTTGTATTTCGTGGGTTTTTATATTATACCTTTATATTAAGTCACATTCATGTTGGTCCCCTATTTTCATACGAATTTTTGACCCACGGAAAAGTATTTTTCGGTAACCTCCCGTTGAGCTAGACACTTGATACTTAGAGCATAGTTCAGATCTGGGAGAAATTACAATGCAAGTGAAAAAAATCCGATAGGTGGCGCACGGGTCGAGATATACAGAAAGTTTATTTTAAAATGGAAATTTTACCATCGAATTTTAACTAACTTCTCGGTGATCCAGAGTGTGTGAGCGTACCCTAACTTGCCAAATTAACCAAAATAGGATTGACCGCCATGCAGCAACAACACGTAAAACGGAGCGGGGGATAGAGTTCTCATCGCAGATAAATGCACCTCTCTTAATAACATGCTATATGTGTGTGCTTATGTACAAATACTTTGGATAATCATAAGCTCATTTTGCACAGCTAGCGGAGATGATTGAAAAACAGTAAAACTCAGTCGTCATCTACAGTAGGCAAATAAATGAGTTTACTCTGTACCAAAATTTATAAATTTAATAAACCAACCATTTGACTTCAAACTTGTTGTTGTTTTATCTTTGCGAGTTGCGCACAAACATTTTGGTGCCCCGGGTGAGGCATTTTACAAACATATCATCATACGTTTGACATTGGCATTCGTGAAGGGCATTGAAGCCATAATCCATTCCATAACAACAAGGTTGGGTGTTTTACCTGGAAACAACAATAGTGATACATCGAGAACAAATCGGCGTCTTTTACGTGCTGAACTCGTTGACTTTCAAGTGACCGCTGTGAGGTAAGTGTGTGCTTATTGTTGCTTGAGTGCTTGAGGGTTTCTGTTTTTTCTAAAAATGGGGAACGAGATGTCACCAGAAGAAGTTTATACTATGCAGCTGGACCTGCAACGCCAAGTCGAAAGTGCCCTCAAAAACTTTAAAAAGGATCCCGAATCGAGAAAAACCATTACGTACTTTGAAATTAGAATTGCCACCTTGACTGAGTGCTACCACAAATTCGAGAAAAATCACGTAAAACTTCCTTGATCGGACCTCGATACTGAGCATGATTATTATGCCAATGAATTCGCCACTAATTTTGAGGAGCTCTATGTATCGGCTCGAAGTGACATAGTTGAAGCATTCAAAACCAAATACCCCACTACATTGATGCCTACTGCGGAACAAACCAAATCGAATAACCAACAGATTGCACGCAACGAGACAATAGCACCGGCCGTTCGATTACCAAAGTTAACAGTCCCAAGCTTTAGTGGTTCCTACACGGACTGGCCTGCATTCCACGATGCATACCTCCGCTTGATTCATAATAACATTCAAATCGCTAGCATAGAAAAGTTCAATTATCTCCGACTTGCTTGGCCTATTGGTTTTGATGACGACATTATGAAGTTGCCGTTGACAAATGATAACTACAACCTTACATGGGAAACTCTGCTGGGTCGTTACAACAATCCCCGAGTTTTGTTTACACATTGTATGCAACTGTTTTATTCCCAACCCATCGTGGCCAAGGAAGATTCGACTAAGTTAAAGCATTTAATCGACACGTCCCGATCGTGTTTTAGTACACTACGCAATTTAAAGGTCGATGTCGATGCCTGCGATCAAGTCTTTGTACACTTTCTTATTAGTAAACTACCTAGGGAAACCCATCAATTTTGGGAACAGGAATTGGGGAATTCCAAAGAAATTCCAACATTCAAAAGGTTTTGCGATTTTATTGAGGTTCGCTATCGGACGCTCGAATCCCTTGAGCTAAAATCAAATAATAGTGATTCAAAATCGGCGGCACAGCAAAGGTTGAGTTTACCTTCACAACCAACTCAAAGATTAAAATTTCGTCGTGATTCAAGGGTTAACCACATTTCTAGCTCTATTGATAGCAAAGGCATTAGTTTGCATCTTGTGTAAAGAGAGTCATATAACTCGACGTTGTCCCAAATTTCTAGCCATGGATTGTTTTGCACGCAAAACTATCGTTGACACCAACAGGCTTTGCGTCAATTGTCTTAGTTCCACACACTTGGTTTCCACATGTCCAAGCAATCGGAACTGCCAACAATGTGGCAAACGACACCACACATTATTGCATTTTCCTCAAACCATAAACAATCCATCATCTTTTTCACATACTGCAGCAACGTCGTCTATCACGCCATCACATAGGCGTACTATTAGTACCAATAATATTAGCTCCGAAATCGGTCCACTACTGTCCAACGCAATCAAGTTCACTTCTAAAACAAATGTACTTTTACCCACAGCAGTGGTTAAGGTTACCCGTCACGACGGCTCAACAGTTTTATTGCGCACGTTAATCGATCAAGGCTCCACCGGAGCTCTAGTCAGTGAGCGAGCTGCAGACACCCTTAAATTGGAACGCTGGCCCACCAAAACTAGCATAAAACTAACAAATGGTCAGCAAACATCTGGAAGATATATCACACAATTTACAATAAAATCACGAATTGCTGCAAACTTCCAGCTAGACGTCACAGCTTCAATCGTTAAAAACGTTACGGAGAATTTACCAGTTACAACCATATCATATCATGATTGGCCTCACTTACGTGATCTCGAATTGGCAGACCCGGAATTTTATCGATCACTACCTATTGATTTACTTATTGGTTCAGACCTTTTTTCGGATTTGATAATGGAAGGACTACGAAAGGGCCGCAGCGACGAGCCCATCGCCCAACAAACAGCATTTGGTTGGATTATATCGGGTAAGGCGATATCAATTTCAACCCCTTATAAATTTAGCAGTACAACAAACTGTTCGCACATTTGCTTGGAAGATTTGGATGCGCTCGTGAAGAAGTTCTATGCACTTGAAAGTATTCCAACTGAAGAACAACATACTCCAGAAGAGATATGGTGTCAAGAATACTATTGCAGGACTACAATTCGTCAGGCAAACGGAAAATACTTAGTACGCTTACCATTGAAAACGCATTTTGACTCGAATTTGACGTTAGGCAAGACTCGGCAAAATGCACTTAATCGTTTTTATTTACTCGAGCGTAAGTTTAACAATAACATCAAGGTCCAAGACCAATACACTGCAACAATTAAAGAATATTTCGACCTCAATCAAATAACGCCTGTTCAGACTAACGAAGAACAACATTTGCAACTTTACAACAATCAACCATCTTACTCGTGTTGTACATTGCCCCATCACGCCGTGATGAAGGAAGATAGTTTGACAACAAAGTGTCGGGTTGTTTTTGATGCGTCAGCCAGGTCTTCTAGTGGGAAATCATTAAACAACATTCTGTGTAGTGGGCCTCGCCTTTTGAACGACCTACCAGCTGTTTTATTGAACTGGCGTCTGCATGTTTATGTAATTACGGCCGATATTGAAAAAATGTTTCGTTGTATAGATATGCAGGAAGAAGATTCTGAATACCAACGAATATTTTGGCGCAATGCAGATGGTGAAGTTACTGAATATAAGTTAACAACAGTAACTTTCGGTACCGCTTCAGCACCATACTTGGCAAACGAAACTTAGCACATAGTTTGCGAGTCGATGGCACTACAATTCGTGGAAAACAGAATGCCGCCAGGTGGCAGACGAACCGAGATAAACGAAAATCCCTGAAGAAACGCAAGGAATTTTGCGATCGATTTTTAGGTAACTTCCCTGTCAGCTAGAGACTTGGAACTTGGGCGTGAGTCAGAATCCGGTGGCAATGCAATATTTGATCAAAAAAATTTCGCTAGATGGCGCATGGATCGGATGTTAAGAAAATTAGTTTTGATTTGGGAATCTTTCAATCCATTTTTAACTAACTTCCCGGTGACCTAGAGACTTGAAACTTGGCACACAGTTCGAGGCTTTGTTACAATACAATCTACAGATTTCAAAATTTCACTAGGTAGCGCGCTAAGTGAGATAACTACAAATCCATGCAAAACGAGGGGAATCTTGCAATCGATTTTATAGTAACTTCCCGGTGAGCTGGAGATAAAGTAGTGTCATATAGGAGTTTGATTTGTTTGCACTTACAGCACCATTTTATTTGCAGGAGACTTTCACAGCTACAAAAATTAAGGCGGATTTACATAGACGCTTTGGCTGTGTTGCATTCATTACCCTGCAAAAATTGTTGGATTACGTGTTCCATTTTCTTCATGTTGGAGTACTCTAACAATACTCCTTTGCAATGCGTTTGCGGAACACCATCAGCCGATCATTGCTCGTTTTTTAACGACCGTGTTCACGACACGATGATGATCGAACAGAGTTTCCAAAAGTAAAATATTGCATACAAATTACTGATAATAAAATTTTACTATGGCAACTCTGATAAAATGCAACCGCGCACTGGTTTTATGTATACATACTATAGTATAGAGAAATATTAGTTTCTTTATTCACGCAAATGCTAAACAACATAAGAATATTCGTAGTAAAAAATATAAAAGTTATATTGCCCCTCTTCATTTACTTTCATTTTAAATTAAATTCACTCCGATAATTCTTTCCGACACAATTTCTCTTTAGTACTTTGGCATATGATCCTCTGTGGATGCTCCATGGAGTACTACAGTGAAAGTACTTTAGAAAGTACTCTCACTTATGTACTCTATGGAATACTCACAAACAAAGCGAGAGTGGGATCACCTACTCCTCTCCTAGGACATCGCAATGTTAATTGGAGCACATTTTTTGTATGAATACAGATTAGTTTTGGAACACTCCTATATTCCCAAAGGACTATTCCTTACATTATTATGGAGTACTCGCGTTTTTTGAAGGGTAATTCATTTGTCGGGCGAAGTATCGAAAAATTTACATAAATGCTTTGGTTGCGTGCCTACGCTTTGACAACGCCGTACGAAAAACAATGAAGCGCCGTACGGTATCATTGCTTTGAAGCGACCAAAGCGTTTATATAATTTTGCCCTTATGCATTTGTGTAAACAGCCTTAGAAATGAAAATATTCCATGTTACACGTCTGGCGCTTTGTATTTCGACTTTAATTTAAATAAATTTTGCTTTCCGTATGTTTCCGCATTGTTGCAGGCCACAAATCTTCTAGTATTCTTACTTCCGCGGAAATATATGCAACTATTTCATCTGTAAATAATACAAAGTTTTGTTAAACTATTAAATGCAACTCAGCTGGAAGTACTCTTGCGTACGAAAATGCAACTCTAGACCTGAGATTTGCATCAGGTGAGCGAGGCTGTTTGTAGTTTTGACGTTTATCGCTTAATTGACACACTTGTATAGGTACACTATGAGGTAGTGGTGGGTAATGACACTATTTTTTGAGTGTTAACACAGTAGCACAGGCACACGTTTGTAGTGTTAACACATTGTGTTGACACAATTGTGTTATAACTGATTATCGAAAGTCGATATGTGTTGGCACAATATCAGAGCACAGTACTGTGTTACTTACCTCTAACGCCACGTTTAGAAAAGTAAATCATGGCAACCATTGTAATTTTACCAAGTAGCGCAACTAACAGCTGATCGGTGAAAATTCGCACATTCACACGCACAGTTCTCGACTCAGTTTCAAAAAAAAACTTTAGATTATTTAATTCAAATTTTAAAGTGAAATAACCCTTACAAATTTATGTATACAGAATATATATGGCGTGTTTGTTGTTATTAAAACAATACTTTTATTTATATTAAAGCTTTTATCATTTTTTTTTAACTTTGAAAAAACTCCGAACACCATTCCTTCATTATATGACATTCGACTGCCTAGTCCACTGCCTTCCACTCTATTCGCAACATAACCTCTACTTAGCTGCCAAACTATATAGTAAACAATGGTTTTCATTATTTTTCATTCAAGTGTATTCAACTACATAAGCGAACCAAAATTTGTAAAAAAGGCGAATTTTCGGAAAAATATTTAGTTTTAAACTATAATAAGTTGTAAGTAGTGTTTTCTGCAGTGAAAAAATATGAAATAATATAACAATTTGTTTAATCTTAGCTATCAAAAAATTAAATTTCACGCGTTGTCACGGAAAATTTTTAACGGGTAAAATAAGCTTTTTTTGTATTTGTGATCCTGAAAAAATTCGAGTTTTTTGATATCCCATTTGACAATCTTGAGTAAGTTTTCGTGTGAAATCATAAATTAAACCTTTACCATGTAAAATACCCCAAAGTATTCCGAATTGCCCAAATTTGATTTTGAGGATGATGGCATTTATGGTCAATGTTATAAAAATGCGAGGGGTTTCATATCATGTCATCTGTGGTAGTAAGCGACTAAATGAAAAATCAATTCACTCCGCTCGATTGAGCTCTCACTAATACAGGTGCACTTTCAGTTTGAATTGAGCTATATACACGTATATTTGCAATTTGTATCCATATGCGTGTGTATATGTGAGCGGCTGATGATGACATGCGCTTGTGAGTATCTCTCTCTGTTGCCCGCACGTATGTGTGCAGAAGAATAATTAATTTGTTTACTTACAGACAAGTGTAGCAGCTTGCTTTATTGTTGTTGTGGCTTTATTTACTTACATACCAACCTAATAAATCTGCAATGCGTTTTTTTTAGCGCACACAAACAACCGGCGTTTTTTGCCCCAACAAATAAGCATGCGTTGCGACAATGTAAAACATGTGTGCAAACGTCAATCTAAATGTCACGCAGAACAAAAATGGAAATCGAGTAGGTTTCACAAAATTTTTAATATAAAGATATTGCATGCGCGAACTTCGGTGGAAAGCAGCGGAGCGTAACAAAATTCTAGTAGGTCACTTTCACCACACCAAAAACTTTAGACATTTTTAACATAATTAAAGCACAGAAAACACTGATTGAGTTTTAGTGAGTAAAAGTTTAAATTCTGAACACATTACTGAATAAAAGTGTACAATAATATTAAATAACAAATACAGACAGTGGTAGTTTAACAAATCTGCTGTGGTAGTGGTGAATGTGACCTACTAGAATTTTGTGAAGCTAGCCTCACACGGTTTTTCGTCTATGCAATGTCTCTATATTGTATCGTTTCTGGTTTCACGAAGCAAAATCAATTTGGGTTGCTCTAATACAAGTTGTATGTGCATGAGACATTTTGACAGAAATGACTTGCGTGCGTTTATATTAGGTTGGCATGTTAGTATCAGATTAGTGATGGGAGTATCACTTAGTGTCACTACTATCGTCAAACAATATTTTTAGTAAATGACGGTATAAACTGCAATTAGAAACGAACAGTATCCTGCGAGCCTTGCAGATAGTAGGAAGAACAAGACGCATGACAAAAAGCTTCTAGTTCGATAAGAAACCTACCTGCCTTATATCTCCTTGAAATGTACCTGAGTTGAGAAAACAAAACGACAGTAACAGTTTTTGTATCTACACTTACGGTCGAAAAAAACCGAGGGAACGGTTTTCCTGTTACGGCGTTTCTACAGTCACTACAACTGCATACGATAACTTTTTAGTTATTGTGGTTAATACTCGATAATTCCGTAACTCCAGTTTTCCATAAACTCACTATATTTCATAGAAGTAAGTAATTGTCTCCTTGAAGCAGAAAATAAAAGAGATTGTCTGACACAGGAACAAATCACGCAAAATATATGGAAGCGACATCGGAAACATATACGATTATCCCTAAGGAGATTCTGACGAAATATTTAATAGGGGACTTATTCACGCGTTATCATGTGGACGACACGATAAGGCCATCTGACGCGTTATAGGAATATCGTCCGGATAGCTCCTCTGATACATTTGAAATTTGTTCCAGAACATTCCGCAGTCATTCCTAAATTCTTTGAACAGATTGTTACCAGTCAACTCCAATACTGTGTTCTAGTCTTTTCTCTCCATGTGCCACACGGTTTTATTCGTCCAAGGTCACCACTACAAATTGCTGTATTCACCTCTATGTTCTGACAAGTATTTTTAGCGAATGCCAAGCAAACGGATGTCATCTACACGGACTTCAGCAAGCATTCGATACCGTCACCATGAGTTGCTTATCATAAGCTGATTTACTGGCTTTTTTATCCGTTTCACCTGTTAATGTGGCTGAAAAGGCTATCTTCTAACGGACCCAAACAGTCCTGTTCAGGCGCAATCTGTCGGATCGTTCAGGAGTTTCCTCCGCGGTATTACCCCAGGAAGTCATCTAGGCCTTTGCTCTTTGCCTTTCATTATGACTTGCCTCAGACAATATTATATTACCCATACTATAAAGTAGGCGGATCTGATGTAACTTGCTACACTACTGTCCTACCAATATGAGTTCCTTGGATCTTCTGCAGGCCGACTTGGACTCGTTCCAATGTTGGTACATCACAAATTACTAGCTTTAAATGCTCTAAATGTAGCATATGACATGTCACCGAGTGAAGGTCAGCATTGAAATCTATGTAATAGATGGTACGCCTTGGAGCGTATATCTATTGCAAATGATCTAGGTGTCCTTTTTGATCCGAAATTGAATTTTTAATAACATGCATATTTCATCTATAGCCACAAAATCGTGGGTTTACTTGGATTTGTTAAAGATGGGCTAACGAGTTCGATGATACCGTACCTCTCGCTGGTTCGTCCAATACTCGAGTATTGCTCATGCGTTTGGTCCCCTGTTTTTCAAAAGCATATACAGCGTCTTGAGTCAGTACAAAAGCATTTTGATATTGCATTGCCGCGGCTTAATTGGGACTCACGTCTCCCGCCTTCTCCATACGAAGATATCTTATTACCTTACCCACTCTGGTAATCAGCCGCTACTGTGTATTTCGGTTCCCCCTAGAGTATCCAGACACTACGTATCTTTCTATTTACCCCTTTGTCGACGAAACATTGCTAAAATAATCCTCTTCTATCTGTGCGCACACTACAATGACTTGTATAGCTGTATAGTCCTTGAATGTACTTGCCACTATATCGTAATGCAATCCTTGCCTATCTAATTTAAGAGATACAAGCTAATTTATTTGCCGGCATTTATTCCTTCCATAGAAAACAGGACTATCTCGCTAAGGATGGAGGACATTTATCACAACTGTATCATTAAGAAGAACAAGACAGTACTGTGTTGATTGGAATCTGGTGCATTGCCACAACGTAAAAAACATGCTTTTACATGAGTCTACTGACCGGAATCGTATGCATTCCGGCAGTATGATCTTATGGTCAGGCATCAAGCGGATTGGAATCCGGTGCATTCCAACAACACAGTCATGTTACTATGCTTGTGATGGCGTATCCTCATAGTACACTACTTTTAGCACTGCCGGTTCCCATGACATGCTGATTGGAATCTGTTGCAGTTCCAACAGTAAGATTGGATTCACTGCATTCCGAAATCATGCTGAGCGGATCTGATGCATTCCGCCAGTATTAGATTTCGGCATAGATCTTATTTCTGCTCATATTATACACAGAAACTAAGGGAGAGTAATGTCATGTATATTTCTTTGTTGTAGGTCTAACATTGTTGAAATCTCGATATCTCTTAAATTTTATCTTTATTTATATATTTATTTATATATCTTTTGTTATTTTTATGCAGTCGACCCATAGTTTGTCGTGGACGGTAAATAATAATAATAAATAGACTAAGATAAATACCTGAAAACTATAATATTGTTGGTCGCCGTCACTTGAGGTACAATATTAGATGGTCCTGGTCCACCAGAGATGCGTCCCCCCTTCCAGAATGGAGAGACGTCTCGTTACTTCAAAGACTTCAGAATAACTCACATCTTTTCAGTTTTATTATCTGAAGACAGTAGTATAGCTTGATTCTGAGGGTTCCCATTTCTGGACAATGCAACATAGCAATTGCCCATGTGTAAAACACTCTGCCTAAGTCATACCACGCGAGTTGAAAACGTTTGTCTTGCGATTTGTTTATTGTCACTGCGAAGGAAACTTTCACTGGAAAATGCAACCGTTTATAGTGGAAAGACATGTCGGATCCGAATTTATAGGTATGCGAGTGTGTACGATGTGTCTTCTGCAGCTTGGACCGTACGGATTGTTACTCTACGAATAATTGTGTTATGCATTCGTTTTATTTGTAATCTCGTCCGCATTGCATAATAACGTAGATGGCTTTAAGGTTGCGCAGTAAATACTGGACTGGTACTTTTAACTTTAATATATGACAGGTAAGCCAGAGGGATTACAGAGATTTAAACACTCGGTACGGGAAAGCGTACGGCATCTCTCTATTAGGACCGAGTCTGTTGCTAAATACTCTCGTTTCGCTGGGAATTCTATCTATAAATATGTTGTTAATTTCGTCTACGGACCGATTTATTACTTGTGAAACGATAGCCCTCTCGCATAGCCAGTATATGGCTTACTGCTGACTGCAAATGTGTCATATTCGGGTATTTTGCAATGATTATTCGTCACGTTATGCACCACATACCAGCCTTGATGAATCAAGCTATAAAGTACCGTCTCATTGGAAATTTTACCATCTCCTATGTCGAGTAAATCCTGGGAATGTACTAACATTTCCGTTCAGATGTAAGGCTTCTCATGTGTGTTCGCAGACGACAATTTCTGCTACGTGATTCCATCATAAGATGCCTGAAGCATGTTTGAAATCTCGACGCTGTCCATACGCTTCTAAACTATATTTGAAGCTCGAATAATGAGTTATATATATGCAGAAATTTGGAGTATATCTACTAACTTCCAAGCTTTAACGTGCTGGTATCATGTTTGAGCGAATGTGTTTGGTCAGCCTCGGAAATAATAGACCTTTGTAGGTACTGGTGCATGTAGAAATGCTGTGCGTTTTGGTAATAGTGACCCACTAAGATGTACACCTAACCTTGAATTTTGTAAGTTGCATGATTTCCTTCTCTATCTCATGCGTGCCAAAGAAGTCATTTGATTAACTACTTGTGACTTTCTAGCATTATCCAGCAAGCTGCTTGCTATGATGAATGCCGATATTACTGGATGTTAGTGGATCGCCGGCGGCTCCTGATTAGGAAGAATTATCTCTACCATCAGCACCGCATAAACCTGCGCATCGTCCGCTCCATTTTTTGCACGCAATGACCAGCAACCACATTCAAGTCTCCTATTCTGAAGATCCTTTGATTGACATAAGTCGTAATTTACATGGTAATTAACGCGCATCTACTGGAGAAAACTATCATCAGGATATACGTTCTTGCGCACGATATGTAGCTGCTGTTAACGCGTTGTGTGGTGGTTTTTCCGCCTTAGTCTGGTTCGCTCTTCCGGCATTTTCCTTTTAGCAGTTCACACCTATTCGTATAGGTCTCAGGTACTCACATAATAAACGTATAGCACCTTTACTTAAGTATACTACCTTTTATAGTTTTTTTTATTGGATCTTGATACATTTTCTGATAGATTAGTTATATAAAGTTGCCGAGCCGAAGTTGGTGAGAACTGTGAGAGACTGTATAGAAATTTCTCTGATTTTAATTCTCGTTAACAGGTACTCACGCGTAGAGAAAAATACGCTATTACACTTCCAACAAAAAGCAAATCATACTATCCGAAAACAAGGGTTTCATCACACGGACTATAACGAACTCACAACCATTTTAGAAGCACATCGTCACGACCATATTGTCTAGGGCCACACTGTGCATATTTTGATCAATACCTCAAACACGGATCTATATGGGTCTAATAATACTCACACATGTAAAGCACTCGTCAACGACCTTTCATTTGACACACAGTATTGTAGGCAAACCGTGCGCTAGGCCACACTGGTCCATATTTTGGTCAAAGACCGTCCAAAACCGGGTCTTACATGGGACTAATACTACGACCATGTAAAGGGCACCGTCAACACACTCGCCATTTGATACCATATGTATGAA
>JARSSU010036654.1:0-52419 GCA_029619165.1 Eurosta solidaginis
CACACATACATTAAATACTTGTGTAACTATATTAAACCCACACGGAAAAATTGGAAACTATTTATCTTCAGGTGAACTTTGTTACGAATAACTGTTTGTTTTACTTGGCTGCGGCTTGCACAAGTCGTGGGCGGCTGCCCTTATCGTCTCCGGCTCATTCTTCATATAATGGCACACATCATGATTAATTTCTTGCGCAATCAATCATACAATGTATCAACATTATTGAGAGTTGCAAGAGGTGTATCCGTTCGCAATGGCATACACATAAACATACAGCTGCCAACACGACAATTGCAGTCAGAGTTTTTATAAAATTTCGTCGTTGAAAAAGTTCGAAGAAACTTTAAAAAAATTTTTAAATTTTATTTAGTCTTAAATTTTTTGGAGTATGCAGTTTTGTCGCCCAAACAATTCTAGTCTAACAAAGTACAAGTTAAGGCGAATTCAGTACCAGGTGTTGTTTTTCCAACAGCTGACTGCTTCTTCTTGACAACGCCTTGTACAACAATATGTCAGTTAATCGAAATCAATGAAAGTTTTCTTTTGACTTGACATTCTTCTGCACGGCGGATTTTTTGAATTCGCTTTGCCATCACCTTGTATGGATTTGCCTTGGTACAAGTTATGTCTCTGAAAATTCGTATTAATTTTTGACAATTGTTTTTTCGAACCGCGTTTTATATTTTTTTTCCATTCGACGAGCGCAAATTAAAATTTTTTATATGAAATAAAATGTGAAACGCCATTCGAAAAGAAAAAAAATTTTTTTAAAAACAAATGCCAATTCTGAAAAACCTGCTCTTATGTTTCGCTGGACTAAAATTGATTGGGCTACACAACTACATACTCAAAAAAATTCAAAAACCTTGGAACAAAAAGTTCTATATTTTCGTAAAATTTTCTTGACGGTTCGAAAACGTTTTTGAGATTGGTTCGCATAGTTTTAGTTACAAAATTCATGGAAGTTTTTTGCATACCCAAAAAAAAATTAGAAATTTAAATAGAAAGTTCGAAATTTGCGTAATATTTTCCCGAACATTCAAATTTTTTCGAAAATGTTTTGAGATTGATATGCACCGTTCCAGCTACAAAATTCATGGAAAAGTTTTCTTAGATTATCGAAAATAAAAATAAAAAGAGCTTAATGGACGGTGCTATTTTCGTGTTCGCAACTATACACACAAATGTTTATATACCAAGGTAAAATGCATACGTAATGCCAAGTGAGAGTATATATGTATGTACAGCAAAGGAGTAGTATTCAAACTGTATCTTATAACTTTTAGCAAACATAATTATTTCTAAACCCTACCGCTCTTAAAATAACAGCAACTGTTGAACCAGCAAATAGACTCATCGAACTTTTATGACTGTGTTACAGATGTAAGCTGTCCTTTGGCGATAGTATCTCCTACTACGATTTTTTTCCAACCCTCGAACCGTCCGGTCTGTAAGCCACTTACGGCAAGCATGCCTAAAGCGGATATATCGTAATACCCTTTCGCGGATATCGATAAAAACACTTTCTTTCCGAATAAAAAGGTATAGACAGACCATTTCCTATATTTTTATATGCTCACCTATACTAATGTCTGTTCAACACCTTTACAACACATAATAAACTTTTCATACACCATCGTCGACATGTCTCACAGGTACACATATCTTCGAAGAACACTACTTATGAGCTCATAAAGTGTTACCTCAAGTTGTCATCTTTAATGTTTCCGCGCTTTATATCAGTGCCGTGCTTTTATCCTCAGTTACTCCACAGTCCAATTTCTAATGACTAACCTATATAGGCTGACATTAGTATCGATGAGTCACCAAAAACTGCTTTGAAATCGACAAAGAGCTTTCGGGCCTCTATATCAACAGCCCAACTAAATCTCATGGGCTCCGAGAAGAGTTTGCACAACATGAAAGGGTTCAGAAGGTGAAGTCCTCCTATGAAAACTGTTTACCTTGACTGCATTCTTAAAAACAGGAAAATATCTTCTATGCTCTTTGAATTTATTTTCCTTTTGTCAATTAGATCAAGTCAGGTATTCGATTCAGATTGATTAAGCCAGGAGCTGTTGAAGTCACGTCACATATATGGATAGATACTATGAAGGGCGGTGTTCTGTCACCACTGCTGTGTTATAATTGTTGTGTAGGGTCATGCAACTGACTACTCCCAACATACTGCGAGCGGTTAAGTCCCATGTGGATCGACTAAACCTAGTTTGGTATTTGTACTATATTACGGCAGTTGTTAACTTCAAGCAACAGGACACTTGGCCTCCTACGGGAGAACAATCGGAGGAGGGCCTACACAGTGGTAGATGACGTACAGACGGCTCATTGATTTAATGGATACCACAGGCATTGCTGAACACTACGGACTCAGTCAGTCTATGTGAGATCCGAATGGACAGGCCAGTTCCACCTAACGGGCTAATAGCTGTAAGCTGGAAGCATTTGCGTGTAAATCAGTCGTAACGATAAATTGCTGATACCCAGACTTCTGGGCACATGGCTTTGCGAACATAAGACACAGGTAAGGAAGCTGTATCTTTCAATCTTTGCCAAGCTCCTATGAAAGAGCAAGTAGTTTATTAGAAAGGATCTGTTGGAAAAATATGCTCTCTAACCCAGCACTCTTTGAAAGCATTCGCAATGAGCAAGAACGTCTAGTATTTGAAATGTGGGAGATCCGCACGTCTTCTCCAGTAACCAAACCGATGCCGCGCTTAATACTTAAGTCCGTACCCTGTGTATTTGGATCTTCCCTTCATAACAAAATGTAGAGCAGTATATGCATATGTAGAAAACACTTACATTTTTACAATTGAACATTTCGTGTCTCTCTTTAATTCACTCACACAGTGTATAATCTATAACCAGCCGTGCTACTTACCGCCAACCCACCAATCCAATCAACTCCACCCAGTCATTTATTCAATCCATCTACTACTAAATTGAACTTTTTTTACTTTTGCAGTTCCGCCCTCAATCAGTCAATGCGTCAAATCTTTTAGAACTCAGATTTAGTTGCAGTTGTCAGCTGCCAGAAGCCAGTCAGGTTTGCTTGTTTGCTAGCGTCATCTCCCTGTCAATCTGCAGTTGAGCGGGCAACAATAGGGGGGCCAGAATTTCAATGCTACACTCATCTTTGAATAGAAATACGAATAATGCCTTGGAATAGTGCTCAGCAGTCATATCAATAACTTTTATCTGAGAGTTTACATTCGTGTTTCGTATTTTTATATTTATACCTTTATATTAAGTCGCTTTCATGTTTGTCCCCTCATTTCCATACGAATTTTTGACCCACGGAAAAGTCTTTTTCGGTGACTTCCCGTCGAGCTAGATACTCAGAGCATAGTTCAGATCTGGGAGACATTACAATGCAAGTGAAAAAAAAATCCACTAGGTGGTGCACGGGTCGAGATATACAGAAAATTAATTTTAAAATGGAAAATTTGCGATCGACTTTTAACTAACTTCTCGGTGATCCAGAGACTTGAAAATTAACACATAGGGTGCGAGTCGATGGCACTACAATTCGTGGAAAACAAAATGCCGCCAGGTGGCAGACGATTCGAGATAAACGAAAATCCCTCAACATCCCTGAAAAAACGCAGGGAATCTTGCGATCAATTTTTAAGTAACTTCCCGGTGAGCTAGAGACCTAAAACTTGGACCGTGAGTCAGAACCCGATGACAATGCAATATTTGATCAACAAAATTTCGTTAGGTGGCGCATGGATCGAGATATTAAGAAAATTAATTTTGATTTGGGAATTTTTCAATCCATTTTTGACTAACTTCCCGGTGACCTAGAGACTTGAAGCTTGGCGCACAGTTCGAGGCTTGGTGACAATACAATCTACAGAAAACAAAATTCCACTAGCTGGCGCGCTAAGTGAGATAACTACAAATCCTTGAAAAACGGGGGGAATCTTGCGATCGATTTTTAAGTAAGTTGCCGGTGAGATAGGGACCTGAAACTTGAGCCGTGAGTCAGAACCCGGTGACAATGCAATACTTTATCAAAAAAATTTCGCTAGGTGGCGCATTGATCGAGATATTAAGAAAATTAATTTTGATTTGGGAATTTTTCAATCCATTTTTAACAAACTTTCCGGTTACCTAGAAACTTGTAACTTAGCACATAGTTTGCGAGTCGATGGCACTACAATTCGGGGAAAACAAAATGCCGCCAGGTGGCAGACGAATCGAGATAAACGATAATCCCTGAACATCCCTGAAAAAACGGAGGGAATCTTGCGATCGATTTTTAAGTAACTTCCCGGTGGGCTAGAGACCTGAAACTTAGGCCGTGAGTCGGAACCCGGTGACAATGCAATATTTGATCGCTAGGTGGCGCATGGATCTAGATATTAAGAAAATTAATTTTGATTTGGGAATCTTTCAATCCATTTTTAACTAACTTCGCGATGACCTAGAGACTTGAAACTTGGCGCACAGTTCGAGGCTTGGTGACAATACAATTTATAGAAAACAAAGTTCCGTTAGGTGGCGTGTTAATTGAGATAACTACAAATCCCTGAAAAACGAGGGGAATCTTGCGATCGGTTTTTGAGTAACTTGCCGGCGAGCTAGGGACTTGGAACTTGGGCCGTGGATCAGAACCCGCTGACAATGCAACATTTGATCAAAATAAATTCACTAAGTGGCGCACGCGGTACGAGATGGTAAGAAAACAAATTTTAATTTGGGAATATTTCAATCCATATTTACCTAACTTCCCGGTTACCTAGAGACTTGAAGCTTGGCACTTAGAGGCCTAGTGACAATACAACTTATAGAAAACAAATTTCCGCTAGGTGGCGCGCTAGTCAAGATAACTGCAAATCCTTGAAAAACGAGGGGAATCTTGCAATCGATTTTTAAGTAATTTCCCGGTGAGCTAGAGTCTTGAAACTTGGGCCGTGAGTCAGAACCCAAAATTCCAAATGCCTTTTTGTAGGCAGCACTAAAAAAGCGAAAATAAAAAGATGATAAAAAAATTTTAAGGACTACCTTTATATAAATGGACCAAAAAATAGAAGGCAATTTTTCCTTTAATACACACATAATCTTGTTGAATTTTGACTAAAAAACTTTAACAATAGCTCTTGTAAAAGAATTTTGGGATTTAAAATTGTAAAGGTAGAGCGCGCGGTAAATTTTAAATAATCAAGTACATAGTTTGCCTTAAATTGAAAGAGTGCGCTGCACTTTTATAGTTTTAAATCCCAAAATTCTTTTACAAGAGCTATTGTTAAAGTTTTTTAGTCAAAATTCAACAAGATTATGTCTGTATTAAAGCCATTTATTGGTCCATTTATATAAAGGTAGTCCTTAAAATTTTTTTATCATCTTTTTATTTTAGTTTTGTTTTCAAAGGTAGGATAGTATCGGATAGTATGATATATCGTATTATGTTAGAATAGCGTCAATGGGGCTGAGATTTTTTCGATTGCAATATTTGTATGGCGGCCGCCGTGGTGTGGTGATAGCCTACCACAGCGAAGAACCTGGGTTCACTCCCCGATCAAAACAACATCAAAACTTTAGAAATTTTTTTTTCAATTAGAAGAAAGTATTTCTTGGCAGTGATTTGGCAAGCACTCCTAGTGTATTTCTGTTATTCTGTTATAAATTGTTCGTTGTGAATCGCCTTGCACTTCCTCCAGACATTGTTTTGCTAATATCCCAATCAATAGGACTAGGTTAGGTTAGGTTAAGGTGGCCGCCTCCGCTGCCCAAGCTGAGACTCACGTAAGCCATTGTGGCCCGTTGTGATACCACGAAGGAGCCATAGTTTCCCTTCTGTAGAATGTGTTTCATACACCCATAAAGCGAAACCAGTGCGTTTCCGTATTCTAGCTCCGCGATGCACCCAAAGAAGTGTCTGTGGTGACATCGGTATCTGGTCTTCGACAGGCCGGGACAATGGCATAGATAATCCTCTACGCCTTCTATCTATTCCTCGTCCCTGCAGCTGCGGCAGAAGACGTTTGTTTGCAGGTACATATGAACCTCATGGGCGCCCATAAGACAGTGGCCTGTTAGAATATCCACTTATGGGCTAATAGAGGCGGTTCAGAAATATGACCGATTGCGATCGCAGCCAGTGCTTGCGCTCAGGATGCACTTTTCAGCTAGCTTGTTTAGATCTTCTCTGCACTTTAGCGCCACTAGTGACACTGTATCCCTACATTGCTGGAATTTTATGGCAGCTTGGCTGTCGGAAAAAATGGAAACAAGGTTAGTCACCTACAAGCTTAAGGACAGACTTTTAAAATTAGTTAGGAACCTGGTTTTGTGCTTATTTATACGAAGCCAAATCTATCTGGATACATCATATGAGGGTTCCATATATATTTACCATTAGCTACCACAATGAATATTGAAAGGAGCCAGTATTTGCAAACAGAAAGAGGTGGAGCAAGTGCTTAACTTGATCTATTCATCAACATCACAGTTTCCCAGGTACGTCACTGAGAGGGCTAGTTCGTTTAGCGACTGTGTGTCCTTTGAAGTACTCATGCCCTTCAAGTGCTTTGATAGCTGCTTTACTGTCAGAAGGGAATGTGGAGATCTCAGATAGTGGTCATCGCACAGTTTCATTTATAGGCTCAGAGTCCAAAGTAGAGATATTATCCCTGCGTCTGTCTTTTAGATTGCGTTGAAAAAATGATCCTCGTTGGTACTTCATTGCAGATTTGTTTCCTTTGAGTAGGAAGCTCATTTCTTCTCGATGCAAATATGTAACCCGGCGGTGGTGATACGGAGCTGTCGCCCTTTTTTTCGAAATTTGTCTGGCCCTCTCATCAGCAAACTCGTATACATCAAAATTTGCTTTTCTCGGTTACCTTAGGGTAGGGTATTTGGTAGCTGACTTGATATGTGAAGCTCACTTGGACAACATAAAGGTCCGTTGTGATACCAAATAACGGTGGCGTAGATATAGCTACTTAGAAAATAGTTGGGTAGCAACGATAAAGCTCCGAAAGGTACCGATCTCAGCTTTGGATAAATCCGCGGGAGAAGTGAGTCGCGACCGAAGTACTTTCGCCTAGTTCTAGCAAAGGCTGGGAAATCAAGTATAAAGTGATTTGGCGATTCTACCTCATCATCCTCCATACAGCTGCAGCACGATGAAGTTTCCAGTATATTCAGACGTACCGCATTGATGCCCATGGGATAGTGCCATGTAAAATCCCCAATGACATTGATAGGTTAGCACATTCGGGCAGAAAGATCTTGCTACCCTGCAAGAGGTGGTGTCCTCCCAACGTTTGCTGAGCTGACTAGAGGCCCAGCTATGGAGGAGCAAACCACAGGTCGCCAGCGGAATCCCGAGATCTCTACATCCATCTACGTCCGGTTCAGTTGTACCGATACGGGCTAAGAGATCCACTTGACAGTTGCTCGGGATATCACTATGGCCCGGGACCCATATAACCTTAATCGGTTACCTTGCAAAAAGAGACATTGAGATGTCCCATGATTGCCCAGGAGGCTCGATTTCATTAAAACGATTTTTTATGCTTTTAAGATAGCTGGCATGTCATCGAAGAGCCTTACATTGGGCTATGAGATTGTACTTTCTTAGAAGAGCACAGCTGCTCTTTCTGTGGCGTAGACCTCAGCCTGAATGACACTGCAAGGGGAAGAATGACGTTAAAACTCCATTTTTTTATTTTTTATACATTTTCAGCCGTTCTTTTGTTCTGTCTATGATGATCAAAAACTCTCATAATACAGTCCTTATTAGACGTTATGTGAGTTTTGACACCACTGACGCTTTGTTTGCTCTATAGGGTAAGTTTAGCTATAAGCGTAAAAGCAGGAAGCGGAAGCGTGACAGAAAATACGTTTACGATTAAAGTCTTATTGGAGTGTAAGCGTATCAGTGAAAAGGCGTACAAGCGTGTTAGCTTTACCGAGTAACATCGTACCATATTGGAAGCGTAAACGCATAAAAGCATGTTGACGTAAAATAGTTGTAACGTATTAGCGCAAAAGCGTAAAATATCCTAGTTCCTTTCGAAGCGGATGTACGCAGGCATATAGTGTAGGGCAAATCACACTTACAGTAAGCGTAAAAGCGCAAGAGCGTAGCAGCCTTACAGCGTAGCAAACAAGCATATTTAACTATCTGCAGAAATTTTCTATTTGCTTAGTTCTCTGGGCATTGGTTCATAAAAGTTTCAAATCGTCAGTGTCAAGTGCGAAAATCCTATGGTCTTAATTTCAGTGCAACCGAAATCAGTACTCATTTTGCCATCAGTACTCAGAAGCCATGAAAAATTACGTAGTTTCCCCCATCCGTATATCTCTTTTCTTCTCTAACCACCATTTATATTTTTATATGAATGCCTTCGTTCGCTTCATGATCCCACCGTCTTCTTTTGTTTTTACCTCCATCTAATGCCACATTTATTTTGCTTTAACCTTTGTATTGCATGTGCGTGTTTTGTTGTTTGTTTACGCGTTGTGATGTGTGAGAGTTGCGCTGTGAGTATGGCTTGCCGCAATGCGGAAACGTGTCACAAGTTAACGGAAATACCGCGCGTCACCATAATGTCCATGTGACAGCGTAAAGCCAATTTTGTAAAGCTTTGCTTTAATACTTCACCGTTAAAATGATATGAATGTTATGATATCCTAAATAGAAAGTGTTGGCAGGTTTGTTAATGTGAATTTAATTAAAACTTGATGGCTGCGGCTAATGAGAAATACAAAATGTATAAGTATGTTTGTACGTATCTATATTTAATTTAATAAGAAACGTGCCATAAATAAACATTAACAAATTTCTAGTTATTGTTGATATTAGCCTTTTTTGGCCATTTGAAATTTGTGTTGTTTTTGTTATTGTTGCATAAAGCTTGCTTCTCCCACTCCAATAGGCGCGACCACTCACAATATGGTTTCGAAGTTATGTAACACGAGTTCAATAAAATGGACAACTTCAAAAAGATTAGATCCTATGATTGTTGCAGTTGGAGGCATTGGTTGGTTAGTCAAGAGTGACTCGGTATTAGTAAGATCTTAACCTTTGCAGTATTCAGATCGAAGCTGAGCCAGAGTGATGCCATTACATGGGAAAGCTGCCTTCAATTATTGCAAGAATTGAGTATTTGACTCTGATAAGTGTGTTTACCGTCCGTGCTTCAGCAAAGAAAATTACCTACTCTTATGGATAGGGAAAAGAGCCTTCTCGCAGTGGTTTTCCCATTTGGTGTTTGAGAGAGATTCGACTAGACTTTGTTTCATTTCTTAGTTGCACGGATGCCTTCCGAACACTTAGATTGTTTGCGGCTCATACTTTTAGATTGGATGAAGAGATCAACTTTCTGCATATTGTACTTTCAAATTACTAAAAACTTCGAAATCACGTCCCTCCAAGACTGAGTATGATGTATTTACTATTGAACACCAGTATTCAAGCTTCACCCTAACCAGCATGGAGCTCTAGCTCTATAGGACGTTAATTATATATTTACCTAGGTGAATTATATATTTACCTAGGATTATTTTCAGCAGACCAGGCATACTTTGGCCCTTCTCGAATTTTGGCACTTACCTATTGCAAAAAGGTTTCGCTATCTTACTATCCTTTTCTTTCCATATACCCGTCCTTCCTTTGCTAGATTGCTTTTCCTCTCCTGTCTCTCTTCGCTAACTAAAATCCCACGCCGTCGGATATTGGTCCCCAAACGTTGAGGAAATATAGAAGGTTTAAACTTCTCTATTAGCGCGATTGGTATACCCAATTTCCTATCATTTTATTGCGATATAGTGTACATTATCAGTAATATTTTCTCGACATATTTGTTGTTGTGGGAAGTTGGAACTTTCATCAAGGTGCAAGTCAACGCCGTGAAAGAGAACTTGCGCGGCTCTCAGTGGGCTAGTACACCCAATTATGCTCATCTGCTTTGTGTGGTATGCAAGTATACTTAACTAATAAAAAATAAAGAGATTAAGAGAGCAAAGTGTATCAAAAAATCGAGTATGCCAGCTGGTTTTATGGAGTGTATGTGTTAACCTTCTAGCTTGAGTAAGCTCTATGTTTTTACTCTTGTTTTCCTAATGAGATCACAGTCACAAAGAATAAGTTGTGCAGATGCCCAGCTTTTGCAGGTAACTTTCGAGTCTGCACTGGTATCTGTGAGTATAAATTTACTTTTGGAGAGGTTTAAGGTAGCTCTGTATTGGTTTTTGTTGTGTTTCCTAGCAATATATTAGCCTCTCGAAGCGCTATAGTTTAGTTCCTGTGTTATTCCCTCAGATGTTCATTTGCCCTGCTGAGCTCATCCTTTATTGTGTGTGTACCTTTTGCTTTAAAGGGTTAAGGTCTTATGGGCCGTGGAGTACTTGCTTTCCTGGCTAGGTTGTTTCCCTGCCCATTGTGCTCTACTCCTCTGTGATATGGAACGCAGTCAAGCTTGCTGCTGTTGATGGTGGCTAGGCGATTTAGTTTATCCACATAATCGAACACTAGTGATGATTTTATCTCAGTGGGCGATATTGCCTGGAGAGCCAACTGACTATCGTTGTGAGTATCCACGTTGCATGTTTATTTCTTCACAAAAATTTCAGTGTAAAACATCCGCATGAAAACTCAGGAACCATACCATTGGTACGGACATTTTTGTTCCAGGTCCGAATATTGCTGCTCTAATACTAGTAAGGTGTACTCAAGCCATCTGTATACCATACAAGTGTATGGTTCCTGTAGAAACTCTCAACCTTACAGGTGTCCCATGTGTTTCTCAACTCTATTTTAATCCCCTTCATTTTCGTAATGTCGTCCCTTGGATATTGTATGAGTGAGCGTTGCTCTGTTAGTCTATACATGTTGCGTGACTGATATACTTTGCCTTTGCCGCACCCTTTTTTAGCTAGATTCGTCACGGTGTGCCGTGCTATGTATTCTACTACTATGTATAGCGGGTCAGTTTGAGCAGCATATTCATCGCCGTAGTTGAGCATGTGCCCCAGGAATGCAAACGCATGCCAAACGTTGGAGCTTTATACGCCAATTCTGCACTGTAACTAAAATTGCCGGTGATGCAAAGGCAAACGCTCCTTACACTTTGATGGGTTTAAATATCATGGTATACATCCATCGTAATATCCTGGTACTACATCCCCAACACTTGGCTGTGTGGCAATTCTGATTTGGGGTTCCTTTCCTTTTGTGTTGACGCAAAGAATGTTTGGCTCAGCTTAGTAGGTGGACTCAGGTATATAGCTAAACGTGAAGAGGGCAAATATATTAAAAGAACTTTTAAATAGTAAATTGAGCAAGCTGGTTGCAATCATCATGCAAATCTACAAAATATAGCTATGTTTGCTTACCTTACTTACAACACATATGATACATAACTAGCGGATAATATCGAATGACATACAATTTACAACTCAGTAAGGGCAATCTTGTTTCTCTTTGATAAAAAAAAACAAAAAAAAACCAAAAAAATATGCAATGCTAAATGCAAAAGTGCACCGTCTACGTGTATATGAATATATATACGTATATGTATGTGCACATGCTTTCCACTTTTTTCGCAAAGTAGGCGCTCTTGTTTTTCTGCACCTCGTAAGTATTTCCGGACGTTTGAAATCATTTCCGCTATAGGTTCATATCACGCCCATAGCAAAACATGATGCACCATTTAAATTTGCAATAAATGTATTTACAAATTTACATACTACATATGTATATGTAATACATATATAGAAAGCCAGTCACAGAGGTATGTACATACACATATATGAATTTGAACAGATTTCAATACATACATACATACGTGTGCATATTGCTGTCGTTCATCACACCAACAGTTAAGGCTATCACACAGTAAATCCGTTGCGAATGTTTGCGGCAGATAAAAAAATTGCAATTCACCAACTAATGTCGGATATAATGGAATCACGAAGCTAACCAATGTGTAGGTGTGAAAATATCGTTGTGATTACGAGTATAGGTATATGTGTAGGTGCATATGACCTAACGACAGATAAGTGCACGTGATTAAACTTTTTAACAATGCAAGTAATATTTGTTGAATTTTTCTCCAATTTATTTAAAAGTAAGCAAATAAATAGATATCCGATAAGGTTTAAGGAGTTTTTTTAAATAATCTCTTTTTTTTTGCTTTCTACATTTATGCAAAAACCGTTGTGGTCCTTTTACTCCGGAAGCACCTCAGTCATTATGAAATCGCTTGGAGTCCATGCAATATTGAGAAAGGCGACCAAAAATTCCAGGACAGTGTGTAAAGGCGAAGTGGTTTCAACACAAACTGAAATATTCTTGGAATGTTTCCAGCAATTTATCCATCAGTATAATAAATATATACTAGTATCGCCTGTGGTCGACATTCGACCAACGTGTATTTTTTTTACGGAAGTTCCCCGTTGGCGCGCTACCGAAGTTAGTTTTGGGAGCTCGGTTCCTCAGTAGGCCTATGTAACCCATATACATATATCGCCCATTTACTTCAATAGTTTCATAATTCAAAAAACACGAACTTTTAGTTAAAAACGAAGAAATTTGCTAAAGGAATGTAGCCTATTTCACGCCACCGGTTTAATTTTGTATAAATACAATTCGAGTAGAATAGAGGATACCTTCATAAAAAATAAAATAAAAATATAAAAAAATTATGTAATGAGAAAGAAAGCAGAGTTTACTAAAAAATGTTTAATTAAAGAAAAAAATAAAGTACTTAAATTGCGAAAAAATTAAGTGATGTGAACAAACAGTTCCATATAAAAACGCAATAAGTGCACCTAGACTTTTCCGGGGTTTGATGTGATCATTGTGGAAATATGAAGACCCTAATGTTCGGATATTTAATATTGGGATTCCCATTGAGATCTATGTACGTAATTAATTTGTATTAAATTTGTAAACACTTCATTTCATGAATATATATGACCATATCTACCATAAAATATCGTCTGTGAACAATACAATACTAAGATATAACAAAGCAGAATAAATTAGAAAGAAAAGAAAAACAAACAAAAACATTAAAGTTATTCACGTAAACATATTTACTAAAATAAAATTGATTTCACAACTTTAAGCGACATAAAAAAATTAGGGTTATGGGATCTAAGCATCCGATTATTGGATATATAATCCAAAAAAGTTAATTTTCCGATTCAGTCAAGTTGCAGTTAAACAATAATAAACCAATTTGAAATAAGAGAATATATAGTAAAATAAAATAAGAACTAAAATAAATTAGCATAAAAGGCAATATACAAAATTTAATGTTATATTTTTGTAACTTTTTTTTTCGTTCAGTATAAGACGTACTTTATCTAAAATGAGGATTAAATCTGCAAATGCAAAAACATTTTCGGGCAAATTTGCAATTAATTGTTATAAATAAATTAGTTAGTTTCAACAAAAGTTAACTCATTATTTGTGATTTTATGTTTTTTTGAAAACAACTAAAATAAAAAACAAAGAATATGTTAAATAAAGATTTATGTATTTACAAAAAATGGGCCGGTCAAAAATTAATTCTATTTAAGATTTTTTGGTACGCTACAAATTATTTTGGAACAATTTTTTAGGATTTTGGTAGAGACTATTGTAGGTAAGCGGCTACAATGGGGAACCATATTTGTATGTAGGTGAAACATTTGTGCTTTCGAATTTAGCGAGTATACATAAAATTTGAAATTCACATTAGAAAACTTAGACAGTTGTTCCCAAAGACGGCGCGCTTGTGCATAAAGGTTTAGGTCTTTGAAATTCGCATTAGAAAACTTAGATAATTGTTCCCAAAGATGGCGCGCTTATGCACGAAAATGACTTACGATATTTGTATGAATTGTTCGAATTTACAAAAAAAATTATTTCTATTAATTATAAACAAATAGAGTAATATTTGTTAACAAAAATAGGCCTATGCACTGCGGCTGATCAATACGAATCGATTCATATAACTTTTATATGATTTTACGTATGCTAAGTATGCGAAACAGCCTGTCAATTGATTGTATGGAAATTCTGTTAGCGTATTAATATATAGATATGCGTACTTTTCTAAAAGGTACAGAGGGGTATTTTGGAAAGAGTCAGATAGTTAAGTTAATAAGATGAATAAGATAATTTAAGATTAAAATTAGTTTTCGTCGATTTCCAAGACTTCATACTATAGGGTTCATATAGGGCCTACTTTCGGATTATCAGAGGATCAAAAAATAAAAAAAAATGCAGAAGTGATAGTCTCCGAAGAGATTTAAGGCCGAGCTTCTCTTCCAACTTGCCTCCTGCTCTTTTTGATTTTTCTTACAAATTGGCGAGGCAGGATCTACATGTTTTACGACGACTCCGCACGCCATTTGCGAGACGGAGAAGCTTTTCATGATACAGATACACTCACTGCCGAATCACTTCCCCGCTTGGAACAACTTTTACTAATTGAAAAAGCTTGTTTCTTAATTTTTAATGTAGTTTTTCCTGGGGATTGAATCCAGGATCTTCGGCGTGAAAGGCGGAGCAAGCGAACACCACACCACGGCGTCCGCCAATTCGGCACAATTACAGAATAATCTAGAGCTGCTTTCGAGGATAATTTCTTGTGCAATATTTTCGGCACTATTTGGTGATGATTTCAGTTAGTTTTCGGTACGAAATATATATGCATAAGTTTCGAGATATTTCCGGACTATTTCAGAGATGAGTAAAAAAAAACAATAGCATTGTTTTGAGATTTTTTAAGGATCGCTTCAAAACTAATCGCAACAACTGTAGAATTATTTCGGAATTCTTTTGAGCTAATTTTTTTTGTAGAATAATACAGTATTACATCGTGATGATTACATATAGTTCTTGGATCTATGTGATTCGTGGTTAGGTTAGGTTGAAATGGCCGGTCCATGAGCATCTCACATAGACTGAATGAGTCCGTAGTATTACCACAAGTTAATTTTAATGAGCACACTGAATAACCCTATCAAAAACCAGGACCTATGTTATAAAATAACTCCATGCTCTCGGCAAATTCTAGAAGCTTTCTAGGACTTGCTGCTTCTAGATCTGACAGCTGTATCACTCCTAATAGCTGGAGTCAAGCGCAGGGCACGAGCAGAAAACGTGCTCGCTCGTTTCCTCATATGATACGGGACTCTATTTAGAAACGATTTACGTTTCGTATCTTGTTTTGTATCTGGATAATTTAGGTAGCATTTCGGGATAATACCGGGATAATTTGGAAGCGGTTGCGATATTGCTTCGACCATATTGTGACTTTAGACTATTTCAGTTATATTTCCAGAGATTTTCGGAATTGTATTTGAAGAGTTTCGGCACAGTGTTACCAATATATCGAGATTGTTTTTGGTATTATTACGGGGATATTTTGAGTACTTTTCGTGACCGTTTAGAGATTAATTTAGAATTATTCCGTGACTAGTTAGTTGGAACTTTTTCTAGAGTCATTCTCAGACTTATTCGTCGCAGCTTCGACTTCACTAGGGGATTTTGAAAGATTGTCAAGGAATCGGTTTGGGACTGCTTTGTGATACTTTAGGAATATTTTAAAGTTTGTTTGCGGTATCACTACGGAATCATTTTTGGAACTATTTTTGAATTATTTGGTATGGTTTTTGTACAATTTCGGGATTATTTTGGAACTATCTCCGCATCTTAGTGCCAGGATTTTTTAGATAATTTCAGAGCAAGTTTATGAATGTTTTTGTGATAAGTTTAAGCATACTTGTGGAACATTTAACTGGATCATTTCGAAATTGTTTTTGCTATCGCTTTTGATATACTTTGGTATCAATTCATCATTCCTTTCGCGATTAGTCTAGCACTATTTCAGGCGGCTGCCGTGGTATGGTGGTAGCGTGTTCCGCCTAACACCCTGAGGGCTTGGGTTCAAGTCCCGTGCAAAGCAACATCAGAATTAAGAAACAAGTGATTTGGCCAACACTTCGAATGTATTTTTGCCATGAAAAGCTTCTCTGTGAAAATTCATTTGGTGCTCAAAGTCGGCACAAAACAAAAATGTTCGGCCAATTTCTTTCGAAATGTGTGATACCAAAGACTTGATTTGTATCGGGCGGCCTTCCTTTCTCCTTCCTCCAACTTCAAGCAATAATTTGTTGAAGCTTCAATGCAAGTTTGTCAGAAATTAATAAGTAAAATTAATACAGTCATTTATACACAATGTAAAAAATATTACTTATACGCCATGTACCACATATTACTTTTTTCGGATTTTGTGTTAAGTCATCGTAATTTAACTGCTTCCAGTTATTTGTATATTAAATCGAAACCTACGTACAATGATTCCTATCGCCGACACACCCAATGATTTTATTCAATTTCTTTGTATTCTAATATGGCTCTAGCGAGGATATTTCACTAATTATTGAGAGGCACTTAACTAATGAAGAGGCAAACAAACGGGGAGAGACGAAAATAAAAGCAACCATTATTATAAACAAGATTCGCCTACACCACTAAATGCTTAAATAATGTGTTGCGGCTTTACTGTCACGCCAGACGTCACTTATCGCCTGATTCCTGTGATTTAATTTGTTTAACCCACTTGCCGCAAGCAAAGAACAATAATCAATAGTCAAAATTTAAAACGGAAGGAGTTTTAATGGGAATTCCTATTGTTATTTGCATTAATTTCAATGCAGTTCAAAGTCTGCGTATTAACTACGAAGAATGATTTGACGTTCAAATTAATGCCAAAGAGGATATGAGAAACAAACCGAAGAAGGAAAATTAATAAGTAATGAGCTAAGGGACACAGTGGGGAATTTCAAGAAAATTTAAGTATTTTAGAAATTTTAGAATATTTAAACGATGAAGAAAAACAATTTAGAATTTTTCTATTTGGATTTTCAGGATGTACGGCAGTGAGAGAAGTTGCGGGAGTGGGGATGGGAGTGAGAATGAAAATGGAGTGGGAATGGAAGACGGATTGGAAGTGTGTGTGGGAGTTAGGGTGAGAGTGGACTTGTGAGTATAAATGGAAGGGGTGTTAGTAGCACGAATGAGAGTTGGGATGGTAGTGTGAGTGGAAGTGACAGTGGAAGTGATTTGTATCGAAAATAATAGTAATCCAGAAGAATGAATAGATCTTTCGATTTTGAAATATATCAACAATATACAAAAAATTATTCAACATTGGAAGCGCATCAACTTCTTTTCTTTATTGGGTTTATTGAGGTTGAAGGTGATGAGATTATTAGCACTAATTGTAAGATCATCCACTACCTATATATAAATACGTTTGTCAACAGATTTTCTAATATTAACGTAATATAAGCGACCGAGTATCCAAATCTTGGCCGTTATATATCGGACATTTTCAGTGTTGAGTATGACAATTAAGTCGGGGCACCCTCTCTATGCATTTTTTCTTCTTTAACACTTTTTAATGAAAATCGGGGATACTGACACGTCGACAGCTATTGCGTTAAGTTCTCCAGCATTGGCCAGGTAACTGTATGGGTTATTAAGTAGCTCTAGTTTATTCTTAAATAGTGGAGTCTCCAGGCCATGAAATACAGTCAATCGTCTGTGAGTGGTATAAGTATAAAGCACCGTGAACTTGCCCAATCCAGAACATGTGGGTATTTTTTCTTACTTATCCAGCAGCACTGCTTCTTTATGTACTTGCAATATGATTTGCATTGTCTGCAGGCTAGTCATGTGAAGCAAAATCTACCCTCTGCCTCAATCTACAATTTAGCCAAGCGTTGTGGATATAGCAGTTCGTTAATAAATCAAGGTCCACACCCTCGTGCCATCTCGTGACAAGCCGCCATAATCATTCCTGCAGTAACATGCCCGCGTCTTGAAACCTTCCCCAATCCATGATATTTTTTTTGTAGAATTATAGGTTTTTATTCCTATTAGCCAGCATCTGAAGTTTCTCGCGCTGCCGCCATTCTACCTCGATTTTTTCATCGTACCATTTGTTTTTAACTGATTTTTGGAAACCTATGGTGATCATTATGCTCTCACTACAACTTGGCTATGTCGTCAACATGAGTTTCTGTACAGCGCCAGAACTCGACGTAAGTCAGAAGTTTTCTAAACTAAGCCTGCGTTTAGATTTTCCAAAAAAGAGACTTTGACGATGTTAATCATCCAACCAAGGGTGGTTTCATTCTAAGCTACAAGGGTGCTGGAATAATATCAAGGCCAGCCCCAAGCACATTTTTTAACGTGTTTCTAGTTGTAACCAGCAACGTCTTAATGAACTTGATGGTGAGAATGTTGATCGGTTTTTATCCGCTACTGGCAGGGGTCTGTGTATTGGACATTCCAAACGCATTTTACGATTATACACCTTGTAACCCTGTTCCGCGGCATATCTCTCTCCAACTTGAATGATTTGATTACCGATCAGCTGTTTTTTAATTTGAATGTTTCCAAATACTTGATTTATGTGATTGTTGTTAATCCCTTGAATGTTTTTGTTATAAGATAGTTTTCTTTATTTTAGTCTCTCAATTATATAAATATTTAAATTTTTTTTATTGCTTTTAATCATTTGATTGACTATTTTCAAATCGTTTATTTGATTTGAGTATATTGAAGAACGCGATACTTATTCTTTCGAATAATTTTAGTTGTTTGATTTTTAAATTATCGTTAGTCGTTGAATGTTTTATCTTATTTACTAGTTTTATTTACTGGAGAACTTGTAATAGTATGACTGCTTCTATTTATTTCATTATTTGTTTATTTATTTGAATGTTGTTGATCATTTAAATGTTTTGTTATATTATTTAGTTTTTTTGTTTAAGTCTTTCAGTTATTTGAACATTTTTGATTTCTTAATTTATTACTTACTTGATTGCTTCAAAGTGATTAATGACTGTTTTCTATTATTAAGTAGGTTTCTTATTTATTTATTGCTAATCATTAGAATTTTTTTATTATTCAATAGATTTATTTACGTGCGCGTTTTTAATAACTTGATTGTTTTTTTATTTTTATTTTTTGATCATTTTTTATATGATTGCTTTTATTTATTTGATTATTTGTTTATTTATTTGAATGTCATTTAAATGTTTTGTGTTATTTAGTTTTCTCGTTTATGTCTTTCAGTTATTTGAACATTTTTGATTTCTTAATTTATTATTTACTTGAATGCTTCAAAGTGATTATTGATTGTTTTCTATTATTAAGTAGTTTTCTTATTTATTTGAATATTTTTATTTATTGTTAATTGATAATTATAAGAATTTTTTTATTATTCAATAGATTTATTTACATGAGCTTTTTTAATAACTTGACTCTTTTTTTAATTGACCATTTTTATTTATTTAATTGTTGTTAATCATTTAATTTTGCTCTTATGTTAACATGTTTTGTTTATTAATGGTTTGAATTACTCGAATATTGTTTAGTTCTTTATTTGTTATTTTATAATTATTATTTAACTAATTAATAACTAGTTTTGTTTATTTAGTTATTTTCAATTATTTCATTGTTTAATTTATTTATCATTGGAATGCTTTCTATTATTATAAATTTTTGTTTGTTTGAATATTTTTAATTCCTGGAACGTTTTTATTTTCTAGATCCTTTTTAGTTATTTGATTATTCTAATCATTTGATGTTAACTAGTTTTGTTTTTAAGGGTTTGAATTACTCGAATATTTTTTTAGTTATTCGATGTTTTTTATTTGTTATTTTATAGTTATTATTTAACTAATTAATAACTAGTTTTGTTTATTTTGTTATTTTCAATTATTTCATTGTTTTAATTTATTTATTTAATGTAATAATTTGAATGCTTTCTATTATTATCTATCTTTGTTTGTTTGAATGTTTTTAGTTCCTCGAACGTTTTTTATTTTCTAGATCCTTTTTAGTTGTTTGATTATTATAAACGTTTGAAAGCTTCCAACTACTCACTTATTTTGTTTAGTGAGACTTTTTAACACTTCCTTGTTTTCTTTTATTTGAAAACTTTTGAAGTTATTTGATTGTTTTTAATCTTTTGAATGATCTATTTCATTAACTAGCATTGTTTTTTAAGTATTTTTAAAAACTTGATTGTTTTTAACTATTTCATTATTTTTAGTTATTTGATATTCATTAATTGTTTCTTTGAATTATTTGGTTCTTAGTTTAGTTTATGATTTAATTTGGTTTAACTTTTTTCAGAGAAAATTTATTTTGAGAATAAATTCATTAAAATATTCCACCGTGCAAGCGAAAGTTGTATTTATTAGGAATCTATTATTTCTTTAATTTTTTCAATTTCTCATTAAATCCAATTAGTGCAATACAAATCTGCCGACATTCGAGTAATTTAAAATTCAATTAATCGCATTTTAGAACAAAATCTTAACAAGCACTTATTTTTATACTCAGCTGAGCAGAGCTGTACGCATAACGGTAAACCGTAACGGCATAAACTAATCGAGATAGATATAGACTTCTATATATCAAAATGATCTGGGTGAAAAAAGAAATTCATTTAGCCATGCCCGTCCGTCCGTCTGTCCGTCTGTAAACACGATAACTTGACTAAATTTTGAGGTATCTTGATGAAATTTGGTATGTGGGTTCCTGGGCGCTCATCTCAGATCGCTATTTAAAATGAACGAAATCGGACTACAACCACGCCCACTTTTTCGATATCGAAAATTTCGAAAAACCGAAAAAGTGCGATAATTCATTACCAAAGACGGATAAAGCGATGAAACTTGGTAGGTGCGTTGACCTTATGACGCAAAATAGAAAATTAGTAAAATTTGGACAATGGGCGTGGCACCGCCCACTTTTAAAAGAAGGTAATTTAAAAGTTTTGCAAGCTGTAATTTGCCAGTCATTGAAGATATCATGATGAAATTTGGTACGCACGTTACTCCTATTACTATATGTGTGCTAAATAAAAATTAGCAAAATCGGATGACGAACACGCCCACTTTTAAAAAAAAATTTTTTTTTAAGTCAAATTTTAACAAAAAATTTAAATCTTTACAGTATATAAGTAAATTATGCCAACATTCAACTCCAGTAATGATATGGTGCAACAAAATACAAAAATAAAAGAAAATTTCAAAATGGGCGTGGCTCCGCCCTTTTTCATTTAATTCGTCTAGAATACTTTTAAGGCCATAAGTCGAACAAAAAGTTACCAATCCTTGTGAAATTTGGTAGGTGCATAGACTCTATGACGATAATTGTTTTCTGTGAAAATGGGCGAAATCGGTTGAAGCCACGCCCAGTTTTTATACACAGTCGACCGTCTGTCCTTCCGCTCGGCCGTTAACACGATAACTTGAGCAAAAATCGATATATCTTTACTAAACTCGTTCACGTACTTATCTAAACTCACTTTGTATTGGTATACAAAATGGCCGAAATCCGACTATGACCACGCCCACTTTTGCGATATCGAAAATTACGAAAAATGATAAAAATGCCATAATTCTGTACCAACATGAAAAAAGAGATGAAACATGGTAATTGGATTGGTTTATTGACGCAAAATATAACTTTAGAAAAAACTTTGTAAAATGGGTGTGACACCTACCATATTAAGTAGAAGAAAATGAAAATTTCTGCAGGGCGAAATCAAAAGCCCTTGGAATCTTGGCAGGAATACTGTTCGTGGTATTACATATATAAATAAATTAGCGGTACCCGACAGAAGATGTTCTGGGTCACCCTGGTCCACATTTTGGTCGATATCTCGAAAACGCCTTCACATATACAACTAAGGGCTACTCCCTTTTAAAACCTTTCATTAATACCTTTAATTTGATACCCATATCGTACAACACACATTCTAGAGTCACCCCTGGTCCACCTTTATGGCGATATCCTGAAATTGCGTCAACCTATAGAACTATGGCGCACTCCCCTTTAAAATACTCTTTAATACCTCCCATTTGAAACCCATGTCATACAAACACATTCCAGGGTTACCCTAGCTTCATTTTGGTGATTTTCCCTTATTTTGTCTCCAACGCTCTCAGCTGAGTATGTAATGTTCGGTTACACCCGAACTTAGCCTTCCGTACTTGTTTTAATTAATTTTCACTCGTTAGACGCACCCTTCTTGTACCCTTCTTCACTCCACCACAGGTTTTGAGTTGTCTAACAAATTTTCGGCGTTGTTTGCAATTAAAATTTGGAAAGGCATTTGCATGTTCCTCTGCGCACCTCACCCCCAGTCTGCCACCAAAAACCTCAATTATATAACTCGCTAACATAACCAATTAAAACACACTGCAATGTATTTTGTTAAGCTAAATATATCTCTGTGAGCTGAAGTAATACATTTAATCAAAGTCTTTGCGGTTTCACAAGATGTTCCTTACTTACCTGCGGGTTTCTTTCAAATTTACTACTCGTTTGTTATTGGTTCTTCTGCTTTACTATCAAACGTTAGCCATTATTATTGCGTCGTCGTTTCAAGTGTCTCCCTTATCCTTTGCTGGAATTTTTGGTGAATCATTTGTTGTTATTAAAGTTAAACTTTCTTAGCATAGCAAGAAACTATACACTTCCAAATTGGAGCTTTAATTCGCACTCCACCACTCCTGCCCCACATTTCGGAGTAGGTTTACTCCGCGCGCTTTAGCTATAAATCGTTTTACCTGCCGCTGACGTTTGTAAAGTTTTGTAAATTTTATGCTAACTTTAGAGAGAATTCGGAAATGAATGTGTCTAGAAAGTTTCATGGTGCATGAATTGGTTCTACTTATATAGTTGGATGGTTTTGTTAAATTAGTAAGGCAGTGGTGCCAAAATGAATCGTTGCGATTGCTTTGCCTCGTTTCGCCATCACGAATTCTATTCATGAAAGTTTGAATTTCCATTCCTGCAACGTATTCACTGTTTGTTGGACGCAACGTCTCATTAGAGTTCTGGGAGCAGTCTTTATATGCTGCGTATAGTGCAGCGACTGTGTCCTTATGTCCCAGTTGTTTGTGGCCGCGAATTTCTTAAACTGTACTTCAACGATCTGGAAAGCCTCCAACTCCGAGATGGTCTGTATAGTACCTTAAATGTGCTTGTTAACGGAACATACCGTATCTGCATCCGGCAAAGGATCATCAATGTCGATAACACTACGCAGGGCCTTCGGAGAGCATACCTATCGCCAAACCAATAATAACAACGCATCACTGTTCAATGGGAGTCCAGAAAATATGTCTCAATATACTGGAAAATACTACCTGTTGCGGTAGGTATGCCTGTCGTAAGAGGCGATTAAAATACCAAATTGATTCAACGGGTTGTGTAGCGCAGCCCTCTCAAGGGGTTGCCAGCGCAATATATAGCTTCTCCAACCCAATTGTCAACCTCAGATACCCGTGGCGAATCTTGTTTCGTTAACAGTCGTGGCTCTGGCGACCCCGAACTCCTGATGTATCGAGAGGGTGGCAGGTCGGGATGGTTTAGAAGGTTTCATGTGGTCATACGGAATCGTATCCGAGATGGTCGGCCTAGTACCTTTATGGTGCTTGTTACCAGAACGTGCCGGATCAGCATCCGTCAAAGGACTATCAACATCGATAACACTCCTCAAGGCTTTCGGGGAGTGTCCTTAAAGTTACAACGACAACAACAACAACGAGTTGGAATGATCAAACCTTCTTCCTTGTCTGTTCAGCTTTTTCCGAAACTAGGTGAACAAATTTTGGTCTCTACGTACTCGGCTCTCTGGAAGATATATCTAGGCTCGAAATCTATCTTATAAGAAACTGCTAGTCACACCGCAATGACTACAAAAAAGCTCACGTCGCTATTGCCTTATACATTATCACATCGGACTTTCTTTACAATCTAAGGAGATTTAAGAGGATGTTAATCGTAACACAAAACTTTATAGCTTCACAGCATTCTAAATCAATTGTCAACATTACCTCCTCAAGGCAAATTCTGTTACAATTATACATGTGTCCTACACATATTTAGCAGGCGAGGCTCTGTCAACCATAACCTCTTTATGGAACTAGGAGTTGAGAGGACATTAATGATGTTAGTTACCAGATCATGCCTGCTCTGTATTCGGAAAAGGACAATCAAAATCAATACTCCCCAAACCCTTCAAGGAGTGCCCTTATCCGTACAGGAAGAAAGATACGTTGTCCAAGGGAGGGACCTTATAGAGAAAATCCGAAAAATCCAAATTCAAACAAACCTCCCATACTTGGAATGGACGGCAATAATTTGTAGAGAGGGGCAAGAGAAGCAGGTGAAAAGGCTAGGACAAAGGGAGGAGGGCTTGGAAAAGCGCCAAAGAAGAATATAATAAAAAGAGTATTGGCAGATAATAATAAATTATTTTGAATCACTTTCTTAACTCAACCACAATATAAAGGCTGGACGTATTTATTTGAACGGAATTTTGTACACAGATAGCCAATTATCTGAAAATATCTCCTGGCTTTGTTTTTTCTGAAAAGCGATCATATAAGGTGAGACCTATGCAATTTTAAAAAGTATGCTGTACCTCCTCGGATCAATTCGGAACAGTTCCGGCATTTATTTTGGGCGACCGCCATGGTGTGGAGGTTAGTGCTCCGGTTTCAACGCCAAAGATCTCAGGCAAAGAGAGAACAAAAATTTAGAAAACAACTGTTACTAATGGAAAGAATATTCTCTAAGCGTGGTCGCTCTCAGGCAGGTGTTTGGCAAACACTGCAGGTGCATTTATATCTTGAAAAGATTCTTAGTGTAAATTCATCGGACTTGCAGGTGCAGTTCGCGTTCGGTATAAAGCATTCCGCCATTTTGCATAGAAATTAAGAAGGAGCAAATTGCAAGAGAAGATTTCCTCGAAGGTGAGTCACGCCAATTTGTTTATGTTCTATTCGGTATCGATTTGGTACTATTTTTAGTATACTTTTTAGGGTAATTTTGAGACTGATTCGACACCATCTCCGATTTATTTCGAAATCGTGTGCATTGTTATTTAATGAAATTTGCTCTGTTTTTCTTAGGACAATTTTCCGACCATTTTGGTTATTAAGGGCCAGATTATGAATTACAACGTGACACTTTACGTCCCATTCACCACTAAATAATACCAAAAATTTCGCACTAGCACTCAGGTTAACTGTCACCCACTGAAGCGATGCTCTTATTTCGTACGAATTTCGGTTCGCACGAGAAAAGATGACTCGTTGTGCTATGCATAATTTGGCCCTAAGTCTCTGAGTGAAAGTGTCATAGTCGGCAAGTTTGAGCTTGGTTACCCTGGTACTAATCACTTGCGCTACTTACCTTTAGAACTTTAACAACATCATATAGAAGAAATATGTTAAACATGCTTAAAGATCTTCATTTGTTCTTACGTCAATATATAAAAAAAAGAATAAAACGACGAGTATTTGGAATTTCATTTGCATGGCATTACTTGGCTACGCTAATATATTTATTTTAAACATCTTGCTCGAAAGGAAACTAAAAATCTTAAAGCGCGAATATCTAAAGATATTACCATCTCTCTACGTTGTTGTTCTTTATCTACGCATATACTTATTACAAACGTAGGTGTGTGTGCATTACATAGATATTCTCTTAGTCGAGTAAGCATGTGTGCTTACTTCCAAACGTATGCCACGGCTTGCAAGACTCAAGACAAAATGTATGCAGTCAAATTTTTTGTCTACATACATACATAAACACCTACTTATTTACATTTCAATGACAGTCTAAATGAATATTGAAGTTAGTTATGCAAAGGTATGCGGCTAGAGGGCGAGCATCTGACTTACGATGTTGCTGGTGTGATGGAGAGCGGAAAGCTTTTGTTCAGCGAAACATGTGCGCAATTAACTGTTAAACGATTTCAATTTGCAGGAAGATTTACTTAAAATTAATTCCAATGACAGCATTTAAAGTTGAACGTCAGATGCTCTAACACAGTATATTTTGCCGGTACAAGCAAATAAAAAGTACACGGCGTTCACTGCTCATTTTTGGTGTAATGTAGTCCGATGTGCGTGGATTAATTTACATTTAGTGGAATAAAGTGGCATTGTTTACTGCTTAATTTTTTTTGTTTATTTTGTAATATTGATATCAATTTATATGCAAATTATTCTGACGGGTTGATGTTTTGGTTTCATTTGAGCTCATCGCTAGCTTCCTAATTACGATTGTGGTTGAAATAGAGCTTTTGGTAGAGCTAGAGATCAGTGGCTGTAGATGATCCGGTTCCACCAAAATATAGTTCAGGAAAAACACTGGTTCCAAAAAAGTAATTAGTTCTACAAATCTAACCGGTTTTTAAAAAACGGAACCACAAAAACGACAGGTTTAACAAAAGGGATCGGTTTTACAAAACTAATCAGTTCTACAAATTTTACTGGGATTACAAAAGTTACCAATTCTACAGAAGAGACAGATTCAACGAAAGCGACAGATTCTAAAAATGTATGATATTTAACAAAAGTAATTTGGTTCATAAAGCTAACAAAATCCAAATAAGTAACTGTTGAAAGCAGTTACTCTTTTGGGAGTAAAACAATAACGATAAACTACGCAGTTTTCAAAAAATAACCGGTTTCATAAACTACCCGTTCCCGAGATGGTCGGGCTAGTACCTTAATTGTGTTTTGTTACCGGAATGTACCGGATCTATATCCGGCAAACGACCATCAACATCGATAACACTCCCAAAACCTTCGGAGTGTCTTTGTCGTTAATGCAAAAAAGTAACCGGTTCCATAAACTACCCGGTTTTAAAAAAGTAACCGGTTCCATAAACTACCCGGTTTTAAAAAAGTAACCGGTTCCATAAACTACCCGGTTTTAAAAAAGTAACCGGTTCCATAAACTACCCGGTTTTAAAAAAGTAACTGGTACCATTAACTACCCGGTTTTAAAAAAGTAACCGGTTCCATAAACTACATGGTTTTAAACAAATAACCGGTTCCATAAACTACCCGGTTTTAGAAAAAGGTAACCGGTTCCATAAACTACCCGTTTTAAAAAAGGAAAGGGTTCCATAAAGTAACCGGTTGAATAAACTACCCGGTTTTAAAAAAGTAACCAGTTCCATAAACTATCCGGTTTTAAAAAAGTTACCGGTTCCATAAACCACCCCGTTTTATAAAAGTAATCGGTTCCATAAACTACCCTGTTTAAAAAAGTAACCTGTTCCTTAAACTACGCGGTTTTAAAAAAGTAACCTGTTCCATAAACTAGACGGTTTTAAAAAATTTACCGGTTCCATAAACTACGCGGTTTTAAAAAGTAACCGGTTCCATATACTATTCGGTTTTAAAAAAGTAACCGGCTCAGAAAGGAATCTGTCCAAAAGTGTAACTAGCTTAAAAGAAGAAAATGGTTCCAAAAATGTAACTGGATTCACAAAAGTAAACGTTTCCAGAAAAAGTAGCCGTTTCCATAAAAGAAGTAACCGGTTTGTGGAACCGATGGTATTCATCACAAGGCCGAGTACAACATTTCTATCTGCAGGGCTAAAGTTCCTGATTTGTACGTTACAACAGCAATGTAGTTCGCTCATATCTAAGCTCTTATCGGTCAAAGAGGAACGCTGAAAAGAGTAACTTTGCTTTTCTCTGTGTAGAACGCATTTTGAATGTATAATAGAGGCATATCTTGCGTGGCGAGTTCTATCCGGAATGCCAAAGTTAGGTTGTTCACTTTGGCAGAATTACTACCACATCCCCGAACATCCCGCGTTTATTTTAAATAGCATGATTTGATTAGCTTGGAATTCTTCTGAACACTCTCTGAAAAAACATAAAATCACAAGATAATTAGCTCAGCAGAGTAAAGAAAAAAGATATGCTTGTAAGGTCTTAAATAACAAGGCATATAAATATGAGTTAGGGTATTCGTATGTAAAAACGTATACATGCAACTGCAAATCCGTGAGTATGCACATCCACATACATACATATTTATACGCGCCTGTGCTTATAACATCACCGTAAATCATATTTTATCCCTATGCATTAAGTAACATTTGCAACTAATTGAATTGTTTCTTAGACGCGATACACGCAGAGGTACTAGCAGTAAATATAAGTAGAGGTATGTATGTATAGTCGTATGTATGTATAGTTATGCTTCTAACATCTAAATTTTGTGTTGCACCTAAAAGCAAAATTTTCAAGAGATGGGCTGCAGCAGATTAAATTTCGCCAGCAAAAAGAGTAACGAGGAGGTTAACCAAGGGCAGGTGTCATGTAGCCGTAAATTGTGTAAAAACATGAGCAGCTAAAGTAAAAGTATAGCTATAAAAAGATGTAAAGAAAATATGATATCAGAAGAAATTTATAAAAATATAAAAAAAATTTAACTCGATATTAAAGCTCAAGTGCTCTTGAAAGTACAGCAAAATATATAAGAAGTACTTATTATGCTTTAAAAATTCAGAGCAAGATATTTGTTGAATGTTTTAAGGACAATTTGTGCGTGTGCGCTGTGAAGTAGATAATAGTGAAGGTCGTTTCATGACATGCTCCTAAATTAGAATCTTTCATTTCCTTTTTGCTTTCTTTCTCTCGTTTTATTGTAATATTTTATTGCAATTTGTAGCTTAACTGTAATAAAGCCACTGATATTTTGTATAAATTAGCATAAGGTTAAATGTTTCGTCCATGGATGGAGAAAGAAAATTCATTACACTGGACGAGCACCGCAGCACAGTGGAATTTTTGCTTGGTTTAGACGCGAAAAAGTTAAAAATTTCAATTCATTTTTTTTAATTTGAATGCAGTTTGTTTCTAAAATGTCCACAGTTAACGGTAATTATCCTTTTTCATAATTATTGTTCTTCAATGAGTAATCTGCTGTCAAACTGTGAGTTGTTGATGACGCGCTAAATAGTGCAATTTACAGAAGTGAAATAACGCGTGGTTTAAAATTAAATAAAACTTTGTGGTGAAACAAAAGCTAAAATATTTTTTGGTAATTTAAAATCTACACGTAATTATGTTTTTTGAAAGTGTTCAAAAGTTTTTTGGTTCAGTATTTTTTACGAAATTATGAGTTTTTTAATGCGTATTATTTTTGTGCTGAAAATATGTAAAACCGTGAAAAGAAAAGCCTACCAAAAATTTGAACCACGCTGAACCATACAAATTTTTGTACTTCTGCTATAATTTAGTATTGTTACATATAACTCATATGATTCTTCATCCCCGTAGCTCGCCGTTTGATGTAATGACGACAACAAAGTGGGAGTTGTATGAGGTGTGGGTTGCAGAACGTTGCCAAAAGCAAAAATTATAAAGTCGTTTTCCTATCCTCACTGAGGGGGTAAGGCATACAGACATATGCACTTGGTTCGAATGAAATATGTATATTCATTTTTCAGTGAGTTACTAATTTGTCGCGTCTAAATCATGCAAAAATGCCACTGTGCGCAGGCCCCAGCGGGTTAGGGGCGCTTAGTATATACCCGTGGTAGGCATGCTTTTAGTAAGAGGCGACTAAAATACCAAATTTATTAAAGTGGTTGTGTAGCGTAACCCTCTCAAGGGTTTCCCAGCGCAATATATAGCTTCCCCAACCAATTGACAACGTCTCCTACCCGTGAATCCTGTTTCATTGAGGTTAAGAGGCTCTGGCGACGCCGAGCTCCTAATGGATCTAGGGGGTGGGAGGCGAAATGACCTAGAAGTTGAATGCGGTCATACCAAAACGTACCCAGATGGTCGGGCTAGTACGTTTATGGTGCTTGTTACCGGAACGTACCGGGTCTGCATCCAGAAAAGGACCATCAACATTGATGACACTCCAAAAGGCCTTCGGGGAGTGTCCTTATTGCTTCAACAACAACAACCACTGCAAACGATGCGAGGTCGCAGAAAGGAAAAAGAGCGTTTTTGTGTGAAGCAAGGAGATGGAAGATGATTTTGTGTGAAGAGAGGAGATGGAAGATGACACAGTCGCATCTAGTGATAGAACTTTAAGAAAAGATACCGATAGTCAGTTAAAATACTCGGATCAAAGAAAGTTTAAGGTTGGAAAAAACCGAACATTATATACCCATTTGTCTGTCCTTATATATTTTTTAAGGATACGTTTATAATTAGTTGATTGAAAAGAAACTAGTGATACATATTCAAATATCATGCTTCATAAGAGGCTACTCAACATTTGCTAACATATGTACTTACCAAAATTCCATTAAACTGGTCAATTTTGGATCGACTTGTGGCATCAAAAAAAAATATTAGTTTGAAAAAGTTTTCTTATTTTCTTTCGGTGGTGGCTTCGCAAACACTTCGAGTGTATTTCTGCCATTAAAAGACGCGTTCATCTGACTTGCAGATGCCGTTCAGAGTCGGCATAAAATATGTAGGTCTCGCCATTTACGGCTTGCATAACTTTTACATTTTCCTCTCCTTCGCCCTTTCACAAAATTGTAATACATTTTTTGTGCACCGTAGAGTTAATCTACTTGTCAAGTTTTACCACTTCAGTATTTGCTAATGCGTTGTCCCTTTTTTCTTTTTTTGAAAGTAGGCGTGGATATAATCTGATTTAAAACGTTTTCAATACCATTATATCGTTGACAAAGCTGCTAACTCCATCCACAAAAATTTCACGTATTTCATGTATTGAAATTTTATGGATTTAGTAGCCTTTCATAATATTGTTGGAGTAAATGATTCTGGACAATGAACACTTACTTTTCTTTTACCAACATGGGCAGAAGTCGTCTCCCATTCCACCATTTTTAAAAAGTCGGTTTAAGTGAAATATGGAATTTTACCGCATCGCCGAGGATCTCAGTTTTTGCTCAATTTATGTTGTTAATGGACTGAACTTGTTGATCTTCAACAAGTATCGGGGGAAAAGTATCGAGGTAAAGTATCGATACTTTACTCAGTACTCGAAAAAAAGCATCGAGTACAAAATACTCGAGTATTTTTCGATATTACTCACTCAGTACTCTTATCGTTCTATCACTAGTCGCATCTATTCAGCTACGAGGCAGAGGCACATGCCAGCTTAATTTGCTTGTCATTATTATATCAAATACTTCAATATTTGCATCTCTCTTAAACCACAAGCAAGTGCTCGTAGTTTGACCATGAAAAGTACGACAGTGCGTATGAGTAACTATTTGCTTTCTACATCACACACAGACAACTTTTTACCCACTAACTTTGTAGTGTCATTGTTACCGAAAGCAAAAATAATCATACCTCAACTTACAACAATGCACTACCCTCCACATAAGTTTATAAACAATAAAGTTCCCTACTTTTAACGCATTTATTATCAATGATTTCCTTTTATTGCAAATTTATCGCTGATGCTGCATCACCCCGTTTAAGCTCTGCACAAATTGCTGCAAGTAAAATCCTTTATGGTGTATGTTATTTATTTACTAACTAATACATGCACATTCACTTAATTTCTGTGTCATACGCTCACTTAAACTTTATTGTGGTCGCATAAAAAATTCAACTTTGAAATATCGCTGATGCATAAAAGTGAAAGTTTAAGTGTAAGGGGAGGCTGAATGTTAAAACGTTTTTATAGTTGTATGCAGGAAAACTGTTTAGTTATATATGAACATGTTTCCTAGAGTCTTAAATAAGTTGCTGTTACACCGCAACCGTATTTAAAGTACATGCAGGAACAATAGTAAGCACGTAAATAATAAAATGGGGGTACGTATATATGTATGCGTGTATGTATATGCATGTATACTTATTTCTATTTGAGTCATTCCATTAAGGCAAGTCGTTTTATCAATTGGTTATCGAAGCGTTAAAGGTTTGTTATCGATGAAATATGCATTTGTTTTCGAAAGTTATAGATTTATTATGGATAATTTATCGATTATTTATCGAAAACTTATCGATATGTTACCATAAATTTATCCATTTTTATCGAAGCATTTGTTATCAAAGAGTAATGGATATGTTATCTAGAAGTTTTAGTTTTATAATAAAAAAAATTATCGATTATTTATCAAAAGTTGCCAAAAAGTTATCACACAGTTACCGAAAAGTAGTTGATTTGTTATTATAGAAAAGTATGTATTATCGACGAGGTATATATAGACGCGCTATCGAAGTGTAATAAATTTGTTATAGATACTAAAGTTTATGAATGAGTTTCCGACAAGTTATCGGTTTGTTTTTGAAAGCCATCGATTTATTATCAAACAATTATCAATTATTTATCGAAAGTTCATCGATATGTGATTGAAGTGTTAAAGGTTTTTAGCGTTGAAATATGCATTTGTTTTCAAAGTTACAGATTTATTATCGATAGTTTATCAGTTATTTATCGAAAAGTTATAGATATGTTACCACAAATTTATCAATTTTTTTCATAAAGCCAGTGATTTGTTTTCAAAGAGTAATGGATATGTTACCGAAAAATGTAGGTGTATAATCAAAAGTTATCGATTATTTAATGAAAGGCGCAAAAAAGTTATCGAAAAGAAGCTGATTTGCTATTATAGAAAAGTTATCCATTATCGGCGAGGTATATAAGAGCTATATAAGTGTTATAAATTTGTTATAGATACTAAGGATTATAGATGAGTGACCGACAAGTTATCGGTTTATTTTTGAAAGATACTATCATAAAGATATCAATTATTTATCGAAAGGTCAACGATATGTTATCAAAAAGATATCGATTTGTTATTGCAAATCTTTCGATTGGATATCGGTTTAGTATGAAAAAGTTATCGATATGTTATCACAAATTTATCGACAGATTATTGATTTGTTATCGAAAAGTTATCGATTTACTTTTTTGTTATCAACCACTCATCGCTTGTTATGTAATAGATATATTTAAAATTTTAATAAAAAATCGATGATACATAACCGTTGAGGTAACCATTACGGGCAACGCAACCATTTCGAATGTTTCGAATATTTATCGATTGTGATAGACTTTACGTTTTAAAAAATTATTTTTTTTTCACAGTTCCAGTTTTATGGTGTCTAGTTAATTTTTTTGCTCTACTTTGTTTCTGAACACGTTTTTTACATTTTCATGCAACTTGTATTACTGTTATCGATTTCCAACATTTTTAGTTTCGAATATAACGAGTTAACATTTTGTTTCAAATATTACATACACTTTTTATCACGTTTTATCGATTATATTTAATACGTTGATTTATATTAGATGGAAATTTATTTTGTTGATATTTATCGACTGCGTTGAGTTTTATAATTTAACCGATTTTTGTTATTTCAGTTCGATTTATAATGGTTTTAGTTGATTTTGATTTGCGTAGATCAAATTTTTTATTAGATTCTCATAATATTGTGGCGAATATTTTATACATATATGTAGCCGGCAGATAAGAGCAGATGTTCTAGAAGGTATGTTCGTGGAACGTCTAGACCTTAGGAGAAATGGCGAACGAGATAACCGAGACTATAAAAGAAGCACAAGCTGAGGAATCTGTAATTAGTTTGACTTAAACACGCTATTAGTGAAGTGTAATTGTAATGTGAAGTACTACTCCCAAAGTAGCCTAACAAAGCCCATTTGGCAATACTGCATATTTGAGTTATTTATTCGACAGTTCAGCGATTCGAACGTTAGCAGAAGATGCATAATTATCAGGAACTAGCAGAGTACCTGACGTCGTTCGGGTATAAATAAAAGCAGTACCATATACACTAATATATTTGACTAATCCAAACCCCCATTTGTATGGGAGATGCTACGCCCCTTTTTCGCTATCCCCAATTTTTCCGAAGGGGTAGGGATTAGTCTTATATACCTCCTCACCTTATTTCAGTCGTCTAGCTTTAATACCTTCAGATGTATTGACAACGAAAAATTCCAGTTGTATGGGAGGTGCCACGCCCACTTTTTCATTTTACCAGTTTTTCTGGAGGGGGTAGGGATTGGTCTCATATAACCACTCACCTAATTTCAGTCGTCTAGCCTTAATACTTTCAGATGTATTGACTACGAAAAATTCCAGTTGTATGGGAGGTGCCACGCCCTCTTGTGGAAAACTTATTTTATATAGCCTACCATAGATTGACGCACTCAGGGTATGTCATGGCAAAATTTGTTCGATTCCATTCTGCGGTTTAGGCTGCAAGTCCAAACATACATACAGACATACTTTCACAAATATATAGTAGATTCACAGAATTCCTTACAATATATTTATAAAATTTTATTGATATGAACTATTTTTTAAAACTTTTATAGATTTATCTCGATTTCTTTCTCTGGGGTTTATATAAGTATGATGTCCCAATTGCGCAGGGATCTTCGCCTGCATGGTCGGCGGGCGTTGGCATGCAGAAGTGCCTGCTACTCCAATACGGGAAAGTCAAATAACCTGGGCTATAGGGTCGTTCAAGCCCTATAAGTCTCCGGACCCCGGATGGAATCATTCCTGCGCAACTTCAAAATCTTTGGGGACTTCCTGCAGCTGGTTGGCCATCATCTACACTAACTGCCTCAGGCTTAACTATATCCCGAAGTCTTGGCACATTAGGGTTATTTCATTCCGAAGCCCGCAGAAGCTCTCATGTATCACCTAAGGATTAAGGCAATCAGTCTCTCGTCGTTTCTTCTTAAGACGTTTGAGCGGTTGATTGACCTGTACCTACGGGAAAAGATACCTCGGGGGTTACTGTCGGCTTCACAGCATGCGTACTGCAAGGGCAGATTGACGAAACGACTCTCCATTCGATTGTAAAGCAAATAGAGGGGCCCTAGAACACAAAGAGTATGCTCTGGGTGTCTTGCTGACATCGAGGGGGCTTTTAACAATGTCTTACGGGGGCAATCGAAAGAGCTCTGGTGGGTTTAGGAGTCGAGGCGGCTCTGGTTGAATTTATTAACAAACTTCTATGCGGCAAAATTATCGAAGCGAAGTGGGGAGGGGCCATAATTAAGAGGAAGGTGTGCAGGGGCACGCCACAGGGGGGTGTCAAATCTCCTCTGCTCTGGGTTGTGGTAGTCAACGAGCTTCTTGTGGAGCTGGAGACCAATGGTTGTCGGGTGGTTGCCTATGCAGATGACCTCGCTATCCTAGTCAGAGGCAGAATTTCTGGGCACCCTGCGCGATGTTCCGCAGGGCTACTTGGATACTGTGGCTAGGTGGGCTGAATCATGTGGATTGGCGGTCAACCCGGGAAAAAACGGAATTGTTCTTTTTACAAGGAGATATAAGATGCCCGATTTCAGAACTCCCTCGATTTGTACCGTTGGTACTTTCTGATAGGGTTAAATATTGGGGATTGTTTTGGACAAGAAACTGTCCTGGAGACCCAATGTGGAAGATCGGGCCAGGAAGGCCGCCGTTGCCTTGTACTGCTGCAGAGGGGCTATCGGAAAGAGATGGGGACTCTCGCCAGGAGTAGTACACTGGCTTTATGAGATGGTGGTAAAACCGATTCTGCTATATGGCGTGCTGGTCTGGTGGAAAGCACTGGACACGGCGAGCACCTCCAAAATGTTAGTGTCAGTGCAACGGACGGCGCTGATTGGCATCAGTGGCGCTCTGAGAACAAAACCTACCTTAGCACTGAATGTCATGCTGAACATACATGGGAAAGGCAGGCGTGGCCCGGTCGTTGGTCAGGCTTCGTGATATGGGTTATGAGCTTTCTTCTAGCCTTCTTACTAATTTCGACTTTATCCCGGACAGGACGGACTATTGTATGCCGATGACCGCTCCCTATGCAACCTTCACCCCAGTCGTTCCCCCGAGGGAGGAGTGGGGAAGAGGAATTATCTGGGGCATGGGACCGGTTAACTTGTTCACGGATGGGTCGAAGTTGGACGGAAAGGCTGGCGGGGGGGTCTTTTGTCAAGAGCTAAATGTAAGCCGCAAGTTTAAGTTGGCTGATCACTGCAGTGTATTCCAAGCGGAAGTTGCTGCGATTAAGGATGCGGTGGATGGAATGCTATCCAGTGCAACTACGGTTAGGGAATTTAACATCTACTCTGATAGCCAAGCGGCTATCAAGGCCTTGAGCTCAACTACAGTACGATCGAGGGTGGTCTGGGAGTGCCTGACCTCGCTTGCGATTGCATCGAATTATTTTACAATTAAGATTATCTGGGTCCCGGCCCATAGTGATATCCCGGGTAACTGTCAAGCGGATCTCTTAGCCCGCATCGGTACAACTGAACCGGATGAAGATGGCTGTAGGGATTTCGGGATTCCGCTGGCCACCTGTGGATTGCTCCTGCATAGCTGGGCCTCGAGCCAGCTCAGCAAACCTTGGGTGGACACCACGTCTTGCAGGGTAGCAAGATCTTTCTGGCCGAAAGTGGAAGGCAGGAGGTCTGCTGAAATAATTGGGTTCACTAAGGCTCACCTATCAATGGTCATTGGGGTTTTGACAGGGCACTGTCCGATGGGTATCCATGCGGTACGTCTCAATATACTGGAAACTCCATCCTGCTGCAGCTGTATGGAGGACGATGAGGTGCAATCACCAAATCACTGTATGCTTGATTGCCCAGCTTTTGCCAGACTAGGCGAAAGTACTTCGGTCGCGACTCACTTGGATCTCCCGAGGATTTATCCAAAGTTGAGATCGGTATCATTCGGAGCTTTATCGTTGCTACTCAACGATTCTCTATGTAGCTAGATCTAAGTCACCGTTATTTTTGGTGTATGTGGTATCACAACGGACCTTCGTGTTGTCTAAGTGAGCTATCCTTATCAGGGCAGCTACCACCTAACCTAACCTAACCTATAAGTATGATCGTTTCCATTTACTCTGTCGATATATTTTTAAGTTTTCAATGACTATCGATTGTAATCAATTTTCAAAATTTTTTTAGATAGCTGTGACGATACTAAGTATTGGAAATATTCTGGAGATGATAGTTTCCTGACCTTCTTTATTTTATTGACATAAATATTTCTATATTTTGCGCTTATTATCGGAATTTTATGTCATGTCACTAAGTTATGATGTCCATACGAAAATTTAATCAGACTTATAACAAATCTTTGTCCATTGATCTTCCCGAAATAAAAGCGCTGCAAGCCAAGCTTTGCAAAGAGCACAATGATTATCTATAATCGAATTTCACTTAGAATCACTCATTGGTATTGTTTCTAGACACGTACAAACATAGAAGCGTTTAAGGATAGAGTAAATATTAATACATGTAAATTTGTGCTTGTGTTTATAAAAATGGCAACGCTACGAGCGCAAGTGCACCTCGCTATATCTTTGTAAGTGTATGTATACTTATACAAATGTCTGTGTGCAAATTCGCTAACGTTTTATTATTAAAACAAAAAGTTGTCATTGTATGTCTACCCCGAAATTGTACATTTACATACACACGTACATAAACATGCATAGATATAAACGTATGCGTGTTGTTGTCGCTTCAGCAGTCATCCCCTCTGCAATTAAAGCAAATATTTACTACCAGATGTCTGCTCTATGTTGTTTGCTACTGCAGTTGTATGCCATTGTATGAATAAGTATTTATGTGCTTTAACCAAAAAACGACCCTGACCGAAGGCTGCTGATATTTCATTTCACTTTCAAGTTTTCAAGGATATCGCCTTAGATGCTTTGAGGCTACTGAAACGTAACCAAGAAGTGTGGAGAATATTGTTAAAGTAATACTTACGTATACAAAATATGTAAATTTAAAATGAACATGATATTTTAAGCTCTTTGTTGACCATGTTGTGTTAAAATTTATGTTTTGTTGGATTTTCACGAAAATAACCAAATATTTGTTTAGGTATGTGTTTTGTGGTAGGGAAAGTTTCAACATTGCAATTTATTACTTTAACAAACCATTCAATGAAGAGAAAAAGCAAAAAACTAGTTTCTACTCGTATTACAATACCATCTTAATAGGCTGGGAGGCAGCTTCCTTTGATGTCTTCATGGCATTAAAACACCGTTTGTCGCTATTGCTAACAGCTGGCTCAGGGATTATACCATAGAAACCTCGATCTTTAAGTGTTACTCATACGCCCTGGCATACCATATTCCAACAGAAGGAAGACGAATATACTTCTTAGAGAGTGGTTCAGTTTGAATAAACAAATTATTCGAACAAAAAATAAAAAAAATGTTCATGTTTTTGTCGAGATCCTGAAATGTTTTTTGTTTGTAATTCGAATGATGAATAAAAGCCATTTTAAAACAAGTAATTCTTCAATAAAGAATAGCAGGTCATATTTTAATTTATATATGTGACCCGGTCTATGAAAAGGTGGCTTATGACTCAAAAAAAATTTTCCACTTTTTTTCTGATTTCGATAGTTTTTGAGACGCTCTTTCACGTGGCAAAAACTAGAAAGTCCTAACTTGCTTAGAAGTGTACTAAAAATGTAGAGAAAGAAGAGCACAAATGAAAGACGATGAAGCCTTTGGTTCCTTCGATGCCACTTTGGTGGCTGGTGAAGCATCCTCAGATTTTTTTGATAGCATTTTTTTCGATGGCAATGGAGCCAAAATATCGGTCGGAAACTGGTTTGTGCTTTGCCTTTTGGGCATGGCTGTTCATAAGGCAAAAGAAGAACTACTAAGGAACTGAAGAAATGCATCGTTTATCTTTAACAGCTGTTTCTCGCAATTTATTTTTTGAGTCATAAGCCACCTTTTCATAGACCGGGTCACATATATTGAATGGTGACTGCCGTGGTAGAAGATCCTGGGTTCAATCCCCAAACAAACCAACACTTAAAATTTAGAACCAATTTGTTGTAATCGGAAAAATATTTTTTTTAAAGTAGGGACGCCTCTCGGCAGTGATTTAGCAAACACTCCGTGTTTATTTTTGCCAAGAAAAGCTTCTCAGTGGAAACTCATATGCCTTGCGGATACCGTTCGGTCCTGTACCGCCAATTTGTAGAAAAAATTTCAGGCAGCATGACGCAAGTTGGAAGAGAAGCTCGGCCTAAAAACTCTTGGAGGTTATCGCGCCTGTTTATTTTTTATATTGAATGATGAGTGGCTTGTTATTAATTTTTAAAATAATTCGAAAAATATTTCAAAATTTATGGCGTTTTATTCTAAAAAAAAGAAAAAAAAATTCAAATACCCTCAAAATTTCCTTTAAACATAATCCATAAATGTGTAGAATTTGTGTGTAGTTCTAAAGTTCCTCAGGGATTTCCTAAGCAGTTTTTAGGGCTTTTTTCTGGATCTTTGCTGAACAAATTAACTCTAGAAACATGTCATTTCGGCTTCAGAGGGAGGATTTTTGAGACCTTGCTTGACTCTTTTTGGAATCATTTTAGGGATCATGACTGCGTAATTTCGAGATAAGTACGGATCCATTTTCGAATCATTTCGTTATCATTTCGGGATATTTTACGTATCTTATCGGCACTATTTTGGGATAGTTTTCGCGCTGCTTTGGAAACAACTTTGTATCATTTCGGAATAATTTCAGAGCTATATTGGTATGGTCTTCAGGTTTACTTCGCGATCATTTCCAGATAATTTTAGGATTGTTACGGGACCAGCGGGACCATTTTTGGAACAGAATGATTTCGGGATTGTTTTCAGAACTATTTCGGAATCAGAAGCTGCTAGGGGATGTATAAAGATGTGCAAGCTGAATAACCTTCACTGCTGTCTGAAGTGATTGTCATCGCACTTCCATTGGAGGGAAACAATTTTTGGATTTGCCGACAAATTAGAAATTGTAGATTTACAAGTTTCGATTATATTGCGTTAAAAATCTTTCAAATTTTACACAAAGTTCACAGATTTTAAACTCTTAGTGCTGTATTCCTTATCTGCCTTAGTACTCTCATTGAAGTTGCTCGTAATACGACGGCTAATAACGCCATATGGGGGTTAAAAGTGATACGAAGCGTAGACGAAAATTTATAGAGTAAAACTGCACTACCTGTTGTTTTTGTTGTAGTAGTATTTCGACGGACCTTCCCAAGACTGTTCCATTTAAGAGCTGACAACGACTTTTTTCAATGAGAGTGATAACAGTCCTATGGTAAATGCAAAAGAGAAAAAATTCCATTGGGATATTTATTTAGAAATCGTCATTCATCTCGGGTAAAAATTTCCTAATGAATTGGTACGGCCTACGAATAAGTTATAAGATATTAATAAGTTGTGAATATTTTTCTTTCGTTTGTTTTATAATCCATTGAGTGAGCTTATAATTCTTAACTGGTTAGTGAAATATTATAGAGGCATTAAGTTTATTATGAGCAAACTGAGGTGCTCACCATGCAGCCAATACCTCAGACCCAAAGTGCTCACCAATGAAAATATATAAAGCCGGTACTGGAGCGGGCCTTTAACAGAAAATGAAGAGGCTATTCCCTCAGAGCCACAAGTGCGCGCCCTCAACTAAAGACAATTCAAGGTGGAGCAGGCAAGTGGCATTCCAATAAACAATTTCACTTCCTTCTTTACAATCTGTTGAAATACCGACAGCTCGAAATAAACGGAGGAGATTGGGTAAAGTGTCTTCGGAACAAGAGAAAAAATATCAGTTCTTCTGATAACATATCAAAAAATTTTTCAAATTTAAAATATAAATCTGCTACATGGGCACTTTAATAATAACTTCACCATTCCTAACACTGCCCAAGCCCTAAGATACATTTCTTATGCATTTGTGCTTCGTTTTCTTTCGCATTTTCCTAAATCCAGACATAAACCTTTTAACCACACCCTTTGTCTACACCCATGTTTACACCTTAAAACCACACAGCTTAGGGAACGTATCCAAATTACGTGACCCCTTTAAGGGGGAGGGGGGTTTCTTTAGGTATTACACCTGGTCACAGGGGAGAGGGGAGGGATTGGGACTTTGTCACGTAGTCAATAATCTCTAGAAAATCTTGCCATTTTTTTGTGGAATTTATTTCGCTTCAAAAATTTCTATGAAAAATCATCAGAAAAACGTGCACGGTAATGCAGTGGACGACGTGTCACGCGTGCGACCTCTGCATGTCCTCTCCAGGAGACCAAAAGAGATATTATGTATCGTGGAGCAAAGCTCGGAGTGGATAGACATCGAGGCTGTCAACGAGGAAAAAATAATCACGTCTGAGGAAACTCCTGATGCTACTGCTCCCATAATATAAGATGTATCCCAGTGGCTTGATGCTGGAAGCATATTCTTTATAAATTAAGTTGTTGGTCGAATATGGTTATAAATATATTTTTCCTTCTTAATATTACTAACTTGTAATTTTATGTATGCATGCACGCTTCGCGTAACGCGGCGGGGTGCCGAATTAATAAAAACAAATATATATCAAATAATTTTTTTTTAAGTTAGCAAAAAATTATTTAAAATCATACTTATGAACTACTACGTGAAAACTAAGGGGGAGGGGGGGTCTTAAAATTTACTACCGATGGTCACCGAGGGGAGGGAGGGGGATAAAAAGTTGTAGAAAATGGGTCACGTAGTTTAGGTACGTTCCCTTATGACATCTTCTATCTAATTTATATAGTTTGCATTACGAAGCGCACACAAACACAAATGGATTTTTTGGTTGTACAGGGCGTATGAGTAACATTTCATTCTCAGTAGGTAAACATGGCTTAACTATATGGTTGGGTCATCTCATCAGCTCATTTTATTTTTTTTCATTTCACTGGAGTGGGGATTGTCAAAAGATTCTATTCAATTCGCCTAACACCAACGCGCATATTTTGACAGTCTGAACAAAGGTATGTTGTTGCTGTAGATATGAACCAGCCATATAGGTATAACCATAGTAGATAAAAAAGTTTTTGCTTTGGAAAACATTTTATTGTCATCAATAAAATATGAGAATACTAAAATTCGAATGGTTCTGCTGAATTCTTTTATATTTTTGTTAGTAATCTAAAAAGCTGGTAAAATAATAAACAATAAATATTTTCTTATATATCAACTAGGCAAGTGGATATATAAATCAGTAGTTACCAATTTATCACAAAATAAATAGGGAGAAATACTTAGTTATATCTAAGCCATGAAATGGGCATTGCTCTAATCCTTCAATCACGGATTTAGAATCATGCTACCTTAAACCGATTTTTATTGCAAGTGTTAATTATAATAAAAAAAAATAAAAAAAAAGTTCATGTCAATTTATTAAAAATCAAGGAAAAGTCGCAGTTTTCATTATTCGAGTTTGAGTTACACGGCGACCAACTTCTTATCGAGTCTGTAAGATATCTTTTTAAGGTTTTCAAGTTTTTATACTCAGCTGAGCAGAGCTCACAGAGTATATTAATTCTGTTCGCAAAGCGGTGCCCCGTAACAGCATAAACTAATCGAGATAGATATAGACTTCTATATATCAAAATGATTTGGGCGAAAAAAGAAATTCATTTAGCGATGTTCGTCCGTCCGTTCGTCCGTCCGTCTGTCTGTTAACACGATAACTTGAGTAAATGTTGAGGTATCTTAATGAAATTTGGTATGTAAGTTCCTGGGCACTGATCTCAGATCTCTATTTAAAATGAACGTAATCGGACTATAACCACGCCCACTTTTTCGATATCGAAAATTTCAAAAAAACCGAAGAAGTGCGAAAATTCCTTACCAAAGACGGATAAAGCGATGAAACTTGGTAGGTGAGTTGACCTTATGACACAGAATAGAAAATTATTAAAATGTTGGACAATGAGCGTGGCACCATACACTTTTAAAAGAAGGTAATTTAAAAATTTTGCAAGCTATAATTTGGTAGCTGAGTATGTAATGTTCGGTTACACTCGAACTTATCCTTCCTTACTTATTTCAGCTAGTGTATTTTACTTATCTACAGAGGAAGCTATTTGTATGTTCAAAACAGTAGCACAGCACAGGTCTTAAGTATAGACGTGAAAGGCTTAAAAATATTAAATAAAACCGATGTATATTGGAACGATTTTCCGTCATCCCTTGTCAAATTTGGTTTTGAGAGAAACCGGTTTCGGCGTTGTGTCATCATCATTAAATATAACCCTCTAAGCGCATCTTAGTAGTAAAGAAATTGTGTTGCAAAAATGAAAAATTGAATAAACGTCCTTAAAGAACGATGCTTCAGAGGACAAGACTAAATTCACATACATATTCTTACTACCACAACATGTTCATACAAACACATCCTCAAAAGCTCAATATATGAACACAAGTAAAATATTTTTCTTGTTTGTAATAATTTCTTTGTGTTATTTTATGTCACCTTAGCGATTTCGGCTAACCTCGTTTCCTTCACTTATGTCCTTGCAATTTTCCGTCTGATACTATCTACTTGCTTTATTTACAGTACCATTGGCAAAGGCTACGACCATGAGCTACAGAGCTGATGTGCACTTGAGCAGTTAGTAACAGCCAGTCGACCTTGCTGTATGAGTTAACATTGTAATCGTTCCCTGCAGCGATGCCAATTCTTGATTTAGCTCACTAACCGCGGTGCAAAAATATATATCCACTATGTTTGTGTGTATATAGCTTTGTGTATGCCTTACAACAGTGCTGATTATTAATGCTATCTATGTACAAATATAGTTCATTTTACACAAAAATATATACTTACTTAATAATTAAGGTGGGTTTGTTTTTACTTCTTAAATCTTTAACGGAGATTGAAAAAATTTGTATTACTGCTAAGGTACCAAATTTTTTTGAACTTTAAGAGGCTTCAAGTTCATGCAGGTGCACTTTAAAGTCTCGACTTTCGGAATTTGGACAGATATATTCCCCGCAATTTTCAGAGATACTATCAACGTATTATTCGCAAAAAGTTTTCCATAATAATAGACAATGTGCCGTAGGATCAAAATTTAACCGGTTTTTAAAAATAATATTCATATTTCGTGGGAATTTCGGTACCGATTTTGAATTTCAGACAATTTCTTGTCTAAATTATGAGTGGTAAGAGTTTAATCGTATTTGATTTTGTATTTCGGATTAAGTTGTTATAAAATTGGCCGTATATGACTAGCTGAGCCTCCTCTTATAGGAAGATTTTTTGAGATAAGCTGCACTCATTCTAAGCTGTGCTACTTTAGGCAATTGAAAAGTAAAGTTTCCCTATTGATAAGCAAGCATTTTGCTTTGTGAGGCCATTGTGATTCTCACCAAATAACAGAAATAGTTAAGGCGACTCTTTAAGTTGTCGAAATAAAGTCCAAAGAACGATTTATGGACCTGCAATGCAGTGCCGAAGATTTGTGTTGCAGGGTATTTGTTATTTTTTAAAGTGAGTTTTTGCGCTAGGTTATGTCTGCCAAAAGACTATAGAAAGCTTTTCTATAAAAAATTTTGATGTTGATCAAGTTTGTAATCAAATTTTATTGCATTTGAATTTTATTCAAAAATTTACTCCAGACACTTAAGTCACTCATTTCAAACCAACAATTTCACAATAATTTTTTTTTCGATGATATTTGCTGTCATTATGAAAGAACTTTATTTAATATTATAAGCAAATAAATTGTAGTTGCCTGTGAAAATTATTTCTCAAAGTTAATTCACTCATAACGTATTTGCATTGGTAGAATTTTTGGCAAAGCGATTTCAGTTGCATTTGGAGTTGAATCAAAATTTGATTTCAGTAAGGTGCTTCAGTAATTGACACCTCCTAATTTTACAATCAATTTTTTGTGGACAAAAACTGTTAACTTAACTTGATAGGTTCACATTTACAGTCGTTGTCAAACCAATTTAGGTTGCATGTGGAGTTGATTCGAAAATTGATTTCAGAAAGTTGATTTTCTAGCTTCAATCTAGTAATTCAAAAATAAATCTTAAGATAAAATAAATCAACTAAAATTTGATCCCCACCAATATGAATGTTTACTTTAGAGTTACATATTGTAACGAACTTGCTGCAAATCCTCTTATTTGCAATCCTCTGCTAGGTTCGAATCACTAAACTGTTGAATAAATAACTCCAATATTGAATAATGGAAAAATGGCCTTTATTAAAGTACTTCACAATAACACTTATACTTTCCTACTCGCTGGCTTAATAACCAAACTGGTTGATAACTCAAATGAAACTCTACTATTGGCCGCCAGATCGCGTGCTTAATCAAACTGATTGATAGCTCAACTCAAACTGAATTACAGCGCCTCTACATCTGTCGCCTTTTATACTCTTTGCTTTCCTCGTTCGCCTTTTTCTAGAATCTACTAGCATTGTCAATGAGCTCTCAAACTTCTCAGCTATAACTAAAATTGCACAATTTTATACATCTTTTAGGCGCTTCCAGAATCTACTAGTGCAGTAGCTCTCAAACCTCTCAGATATATGCATGTGTTTGCGCATTGACTCTCCGCTTGCCGTATTCGTACATGGTACATATGTGTAGACGCAGTTATTGTTTCGTTTATGTAGATACATAATGATTGAATTATTGATGTGCATTCACGTCACTGCTTAGCATCGGCTGAGAGCTGGCAGCACTCCTTAGTTTTGCTAATATTTGTAACAATATATATAACCCAAAGACACTGTCATATCGTATATATATATATCTATTTGGGCGTAAATCAATGTCAATCAGCCATCATTTGTAAAATACTTTTAGTACCATCGATTTGATTTTACAACACCTTAGCAATTTTCGCTCGCGATTACAAAAACAAAAATTTGGCAAAGGAAAGACAAAAAGTGGCTCAGTTTGTCAGTTGAAAGTGAAATATATTAAATTTTGAGCACGATAACCCAACAGCATTTTGATGATTAATTTTTGGATTTTTCCTCCATATTGTGACGAAGATTAGCAACACTAAGGGATACTATCATTTCTAAGCCGATACTGAGCAGTGACTGGTATGCACATAAACAAATCAATCATTATGTCTACACATATGTCCATACAAGCAGCGGAGGGAAACTCACAAACACATGCATATATCTGAGATACTACCAAAAGTAGGCAATCATCGGTGGAAGTATGACTCACATATACACGCGCATATGGCTATGCGAGAAGGTAAACAAGTAGTAAATTCTAGAAGAAGAAACGCCTAGAAGTATGCGAACGAGATAGCAGAGAATATAAAAGGAGCGAAAGCTGAGTAAACATAATCTGTTTGATTTATGTAAGCTATCAGTTGTGAAGTATTAGTGTTATTCTGAAGTACTTTAATAAATGCCATTTTGCATTCTTGAATATTGGAGTTATTTATTTAACAGTTTAGCGATACGAACGTAAGTAGAAGGTTGCAAATAAGCGGAATTTCTCTAAATTCGTTACAATATTAATACAATTTCATTATTCCTTGCGCCTAAATACAGAGTTTTCATACAATTGAGCAAAATAAATAATAAAATATGATTATATTTAATTATTAAAAACTGAAAATCATTTTTCGATCTCTCTCTGAAATCATTTTTGAATCGCTGTGATGTTTATATTTTAAGATTTTATAAAAGTGAACAAAAAGAATAATAAAATTTGTTTACTTTTGATTATCATTAATTGAAAACAATTTTTTAGTCACATTTTGGAATAATTTTTGAAACAAATTTGTTTACCTTCGGCTATTAAAAATTTAAAATCATTCTTCCATCAACTATCTTAATCTTTTCAGACTATGTTTGTTGGCTAAATAATGAATTTTGCACTTGTTAAAACTATACTTCTCATTGAAAATCTGATTTTTCTTCATGTGCTCACATCTTTTCAATCATGAAATTTATTTATTTAGAGTTTGTACAAGGAAGGCTTAGTCTTTTAGGCAGTACATCAATCCTATTAAGTTATTATATGGAAATGTTACAAAAAGAAATTTACTTATTCATCCAAAGATATAACATAACATATATAAATACAGAAAAGTTAAATACATACAAATTTTCAATAGTATATATTATCATACATTCACTTAAAACTTTAAGGATTTAGAGTAACTTAAGAGTTAAGAAAAGAAAATGCTGTTAGTTTGAAACATCCTGATTTTTTAATAGTTTTTGTTTTGGAGGGAAGTGAGTTCCATAGACAGATTGTACTGACAAAGAACTGTCTTGAGGATGTTGTGTATTTAAAATTAGGGACCAATAGATTTAAGGTCCGAGTGGACTGACACAAATTTAGTTTTTCAAATAAGTAAGGGGGATTTTTGGAATGAAGTAGCTTATGCAAAAAGCATAGATTTCCAAGTTTTAAGAAGTTATTAACATCATTTCCGAGAATTTGTACGGCATATGAAGAGATATGATCAAATTTCTTTTTAGAAAAAACGAAAAGGGCAGCATTGTTTAAGGCAAGCTGCAATTATTATGTGAAGACGAATCAAGATTACCCATACGAAATTTGAGGAATTATAAGAGATTTGACCAGCTTCATTTTTGTTTCACATGTGTAAGGGTGGCAACTCTGTTTTGGTCTAAGCAGTAGTAAGTGACGAGCAGCCGACGAGAGTGTACGCCGCGCAAGGCGTATCAATCCTAATTACATACATTCAAACATTATTAAATTTCATATTAATATTTTTATTAACTAACTCATTAAATGTTTAAACTAAAGTGCGAGTGTTCATTTATTTAAATCGAATACATCAAGCCCCTGTTTCCAAGTACCTTTCAGGTCAGAAGGGGATGAATCGGCGTAAGAATTGTAAAATTGCAAATAACGGGATAGTGAGACTCCGGCAGAGTGGCGTTGGTGCTCCGCTGGCATTCTGTGAATTTCGTTGTGTATTAAACGTTGAGTTCAAATACGTATATATATTTGTGCAAAGCATTCATTGTCCGTAAGTAAGAAAGAGAGGTTAATGTGACTTACTTTAAAGTAGCAAATGCCGTATGTATACCATTTGCGTGAACGAGATGCGTAAAATACTCCATAATCGAGTTAACCGAAGAAGTAATATTCACTAAGTAATATAGAAACGTACGGTAGCGAAATAGAGATGAACGTCTAATATCTCTGAACGGTAGCGTGTAACATATACGCGTGAATGAAACAATAACGTGCCCGGTATCGCAAATAATACGATTCGGGAAAGCGAAACAAACGAAGCAAATTTCTAATTAGAAACTAACGTCAACGAGATCGTGCATAAACACACGTACAAAAGCGTATAAAACGAATTTTAACAACGAAAGGGTGATTATAGTAACGAAAAACGTAAACAAACAAAATGCCGCTTGTAAAAATTAATAGTTTAAGATTGACGGAGATTAAAGAACTGCTCAGTGAAAGAGGATTGGAGACAGAAGGGCTGAAAAATGAGTTAGTTTTGCGACTAAGCCAAGCGGTTGGCACGGATGTAATAGAATTTACTCAAACGAATGTGCAAGAGCAAATTAATGAGTTGCGCGAAATGTTTACTTCGATGATGCAAATGATGCAAACAAACTCAAACACCCCAGTTAGTGTTGTCGCGAGCACATCGAATTCGCAAAACGGTCAAACGGCTATCGAAACGTCGGTGGTAAACGTTAACAAAAGCAAATATTCGGTGAAAGAAATCGCGGAAACTATACCGGACTTCGATCCAACAAACGAATCGTCAATCACGGTTGAACAATTTATAGACAGAGTTAATAGTGTTATGAGCGCATACCAATGGGAAGAAAAGTGTTTGTTATTGGCAGTGTATAGTCGACTCAAAGGCACCGCGAAAATGTGGCTCAATTCTACAGATAAGTTATATTCGAATTGGAGTGAATTGTCACAACAGTTGTGTGAAGAGTTTAGCTGTATGCCGGACGAAGCTGACATACATTACAAAATGAGTCAAGCAGTGCGTAAAACAAACGAAACACTATTAGACTATTGTTTTCGTATGAGTGCTTTAGGTAAACGGTATGCTTTGAGTGAACCAGCAGTGGTGAAATATGCGAGAGAAGGGTTGAAGCATCGCGAGTTACAAGTAGCTTTGGCAGTCAATCGGTTTAAAACAATGCGCGAATTTCGTCAAGCGATCACTGATTATACAAAAAACATTCCTGCGCGTTCGGGTAAATACGAAAAGCCGGTTGAAAGGGAGAAGAGTAGTGGCGAAAGAAGCGACAAAACAAACAACTGATTTGTTTTAATTGCCAAGAAAAGGGGCATATATCTACCAAATGTCCACAACCGCAACGTAGGCAAAGATGCATAGACTGTGATAAAGTGCATCCCAAAAGTGAACCACAAAATTGTGGAAAGAAGAAAACAGTGGTGAGAAAAACGAATACACAGCGCGAAATTATGCACAATAACATTTTTGAGCAGAGTGTTTGATCAACGGAAAGCAATTTATGGCATTTATCGATACAGGTAGTGAATGTAGCATGGTCAGAGCGACTGTAGCAAATAAGGTAAATTGCGAAAAGAAAAATGTGTATTAAAAATTAGTGGGTTTTGCGGAGGTGTTATATATGCACATGCAAAGATTCATGTTGGTTTACAAATTGAAAATCTAAAACGATTAGTAACATTATATGTTGTTGACGATGAGCTCTTATCAGCAGATTTGTTATTAGGGCAAAACATTTTTAATGATATGCGTGCGGTTATCGTAGACGGGCGAATAACCATTAGCGAGCGAAAATAAATTTAATATCGACAATATCAAGTGCGGAGTTGACGATATAAATGTAAAAACTGAACTAACTGAGTTGTTGAATAACTACGGAGATGTTTTTTCAACAAATATACATGAGATAGGTAAAACTGATTTGGTTGAAATGAAGTTAACTTTAGATACTAACATTCCGATAGCGCAAAAACCATTTAGGGTTCCCGAACCTAAAAAGCAAATAATAGCGGATATGGTTAATGAACTCTTAGCGGCTGACATTATAGGCAAATCAAATTCGGAATATGCTAGTCCGATGATCTTAGTTAAAAGAAAAAATGGTAGTGAGCGATTGTGTGTTGATTTTAGGCGACTCAATCAGCATATGAATAAAGAAATTTTCCAATGCCAAATATTGAGGAACAACTACAAGTGCAAAGAAATACGTTTATTTCACGGTATTAGACTTAAATAGTGGGTATTATCAAATACCAATTGCGGAAGACAGTCAAAAATACACCGCATTCGTAACTACGGAGGGGTTATTCGAGTTCAAGAGGATGCCTTTCGGACTTAAAAACGCGCCGGTAGTATTTCAGCGATTAATTGCTAAATAAAAGAACGTGTCAAATGTGATGATATGATGAACTATATGGATGACATTTTAATCGGTAGCCAAACGGTAAACGAGATGTACGAAAAATTGCAACGAGTACTCAGCGCTTATTCGCGAAGCAAACGTTACGTTAAATATACAAAAATGTGAATTTTTGAAAAACACAATCGAGTTCTTGGGTCATGAGTTAACCCCGGACGGTATGCACCTGGTCTCGCGAAAACTTTATCCATACGTGATTATAAAACGCCAACAACGTACCCGAAGTAAGGCAGTTTCTCGGGCTTAGCGGTTACTTTCGTAAATTTGTCCCGGGATACGCACTAATAGCTGCGCCACTAAATCGACTTTTACGTAAAAACGAGCCGTTTGTATGGGCGGAAAATCAACAAAACGCATTAATAAACTTAAAGATATTTTAGTTTCTCGACCGATGATGACTGCATTTCGAGTTGATGCAGAACATCAAGTACATACTGACGCGAGTTCAATCGGGCTTGCGGGCGTGTTATTACAAAAAGAAAATGAACATTGGAAACCTGTCGTATATTATAGTCGGGCGACCACAGACGCGGAGAAAAAGTATCACAGCTACGAGCTTGAGACGCTAGCGGTAGTCGAAACCGTTGAAAGATTTCGGTACTACATTACGGGAAACGAATAAAATTAATACCGATTGTAGCGCAATAACGACAACAATGAAAAAACGTGAATTGGTGCCACGAATCGCGCGGTGGTGGTTGCGTATCAGGATTATGATCTGATATTGAGCATCGCAGTGGGCAGCGAATGGCGCATATAGATGCGTTGAGCCGTTCTCCTGTTGAAGAACCGCGTGAAATTGAAACAGCATCATTACGAACCGACAAAGTCAAAATAGCTGAAGAAGATGGCTGTTTGGTATGCAATTGCAGGACGAAACATATCAAAGAAATCATCGATAAAATACAACGGGCGATAAAAGCGCTACGAAAGAATTGAATTGAAGAAGGGGAGATTGTTTAAGGTAGTCAACGTAAATACGCTTGGGTAGTTCCAAAGACATTACGGTGGCAAGTTGTCCATAACGCACACGACAAAGCTGGACATTTAGGTCTAGAGAAACGTTACAACGCATTGGTGAGCATATGTGGTTTGCTCGCATGCGAAACTACGTTAAGTCATACCTTAAGTCGTGCATTGAGTGCACATACAACAAAGTTCCAGGGGTATGAAAGAGGTGATTACACGTGGGCGAAGTGGAGCCCATACCATTTAAAACGGTTCACGTAGATCACCTTGGTCCATTTCCGAAGAGCGTAAGACGTAATGAACATATACTGGTTATAATTGACGCGTTTACACGATCGTAATTATACGAGCTGTGAAAAGCACTGCGACTAAACACGTAATCGACGTATTCAAAGACATCAGTAGTTTCGTGGGTATGCCTGAGCGCATTATTTCCGATCGTGGAACCGCATATACTTCTAAAGAGTTTGAACGTTTCTGCAAAGACAACGACATTAAGCATATAGCTATGCAGTGAGACTCCACGAGCCAACGGGTTGGTGAGCGTTGTAATCGAACCATTTTGTCAATGCTTTTGCCAACCGTAACCAACGATAAACGCTGGGGACGAATCGCTTCGAAATTTACAATGGTGTCTCAATAGTATGAAAAACAAAACAACGTTGTGTACACCGCAAGAGTTACTCTTCGGTTTTCGACCACGCGATGTCCTCCAAAATAAGATTGTCCTGGCATTACAACATGATGACTCATCTACAGAAAATATAGACGAACTACGAGCAACGCAGCAGACCGTATAGTACGAGAGCGCATAAAAAGTAAGCAGCGATTTGACCAAAACATGCAACTCCAACTAAGTATAAAGTCACGATCTGGTAGTTGTAGAATACGAAGCTCCAAGTACAGGTACGTCACGTAAATTAGAACCCCGGTACAAGGGACCATTCCAAATAGTCCGCATATTAAATAACGACCGCTACGTTGTACGAGATATTCTGGGTCTAAAAGAACGCAACGTCAGTATTCCTCCGTTTACGCCAGCGATAAAATTAAACCATGGTGTACTCTACCACAATTATATGAGCGCGAAGATAATAGCGATATTGAAGACGGCGAAGATTTAACAGAAGCGTCACGGGGACGTTCCGCATTATCAGGAAAGGCCCGAACTGTAAGGGTGGCAACTCTGTTTTGGTCTAAGCAGTAGTAAGTGACGAGCAGCCGACGAGAGTGTACGCCGCGTAAGGCGTATCAATCCTAATTACATACATTCAAACATTATTAAATTCATATTAATATTTTTATTAACTAACTCATTAAATGTTAAACTAAAGTGCGAGTGTTCATTTATTTAAATCGAATACATCAAGCCCTGTTTCCAAGTACC
>JARSSU010036655.1:0-11806 GCA_029619165.1 Eurosta solidaginis
ACATTCGTTTAAAAAAAATAGTAAATGTGCGGAAAGTCTCTTGTAAGTAACAATTTAAAAGCTTTTTTTTACAATGGTGTTTAATTTAGCCGTGTATTAATGTTGCAGATACCATCTATATGTGCAGCGGATACTTCTGCATTGCATATAGTGAATTATGAGGTTATACTCTGCGACTTATGACCCTATTTTCATAGTACTACCCGAAGTTGGATTATGCATACATGTTTTGAAATATTTCCAAGTTCGTGTCCCAATAACCTAAGATATCTTCTCGAAAATGTTGAAATCGTTATTAACTTTTAAGAAAGATGCTTCCTGCTCTGCTCTAAATAAGGGTCTTAAGCGAAATGCTACAGAACTTTAAATGTAGAAGCTGCCAAGGTTTGGCATTCGCTGAAATCTTGGCAGTCATTGTTGGGGGTAAGTTTCTGGGTACATTGCGTGGTATTACGAAGACATACTTCGGTAAACCCAAGTAAAACGGAACGAGGAAACACGAAATTCCTGCATTAAGGTTATCCTCAATTGATGGCTTACAGCTGATCCTCTCAGATAGGGTTACTGTAAGTACGGAGGCAGGAGGTCTGCTGGTGCCTTGTAGCCTTTTTCATCTAAGACGACCGCCCCCGAGAAACTAAGTATTTGGATTCAAGAAGTGTGTGTCTCATGGAAATGGTATAATCTCTTCGCAAAGGTATCCCACATTGTATGTATGAATCACATTGTCTCCTTAGCTTTGTTTGGCAGAGAGGACTTGGCTTTCTATGCAATTACTATGGGAGCGGAGCTATCTCGAACAGCATCTTCTCATTGAATTTTTTCTTTTCCCTCTGGATCTTTCTTTATCACTATTGTGGGTAGAGAATTTCTGTCAGAGGGTAGAGTATGGCTGTATCTGTCCACTTGTACATCGTGTAGGCAGCCTGCCTGAATTTCTTCGCTAGAGTTTGTTTGATCTGAACCCGCAGTCTATAACTTTCATCATTGTTTTCAAAACAGAAAATGTGAAACTAATTTTTACTACAGACTCCTCCAAGAGTGGTACCTTTTTGCCTGTATTATTTATGAAAACGACTTTCTCTTCTACTTACCCTTGAAATTTACAAATATTTCTGCAGGAATCCTGGAAATATACCGGCTACTACTGCTTCGTATTTACGAGAATATCGCGCGAAGATCGTCTATTATTTGCCCTATTTTCAGTGAAGAAGCTGGAATTGTGACCAATCTTTTTATTTCTGATATATTGGAGTCTTGGATATGTTTCACAAGAAATACAAATCTTACAATTCAAGTAAATTTGTTCTGACAATTTTTTCTTTCTTTTGTGGAACGGTCCCCTGATCGTCTTGATTTGTCAGATTTGATTTGTTATTTTAATATAATTTTACTAAATTGTATGCATATGTTTTTGTAGAAATTAAATACTTTTTTAATAACGGGATTAAATTCTTCCCGTTTTTTCCTTTCCTTCCAAAAAGCAACCATGAGTGCGGAGTGTCAAATTTTCAAAAATGCTACATCCGAAACCTCTTGTAATTGAATCATGATTTTTTTTATATTTTTCAAAGCTTCTACACTCAAAAGTATTGTAACTAAGGTATCCTCATTCACAGTTTTGAAAAAAAGGTTATTTCAAAAATTATTCAGTTTTTTTCGTCTCCTGTAAAATTCGTTAAAAGTGAGTTAGCACATTTTCACATTAAGCTAACGATTTTAGCCTTATTCGCTAAGCGTTCTAACAGTAATTACTTTATTATTGGTGATGCTAACCTGTGCAATGTAAGCTGGATTATACTCGATTATAGCTTTTCCTTGTTTCCTAATAATACTAATAGTGTCGCTGTTTCATATGTACCTAATTGATAAATTGTTGAGTCTTAATCTTGTACAGGTTAATAATTTCATTAGCAGTGATAAACACTAATGATAAACTTGGAATTTTACAATTCTACTAGTTTCCGTTTTAAAAATTGCGATTTTGATTCTGTCAACTCTGAAATATCCTCTTTAGAATGAGAATGTTTTTTCTACTTCTTTACATGACTGTTTTGACATTTTTAAATTTAAAGCTATGTAACAGCATCTGCAGGGTAATATTCCCATCTTATAAAATACAATGGTATACTAAAGATTTAAAGAAACTAAAAAATTTAATTAAATAATTTTCTTGCCGGCTTGAGGTCCAATTTTGTAAATAAAATTTTCAAAAATTGTTGAGTTTTTTCAATATATTTCGGTTACCTACTGTAACCGTCTTCAGGATTAACTATAACAATATAAAGAAACGTAAACAAAATAAAAATAAGAATTGACATCAAAACAAACATTCATAAAAAACATTATTTACATACATTATTTTACGCGTCTTTACTGCTCAACGCGGAGTTTTTTACTGTCCGTCTGTTTGTTATGTGTGGACGATCTATTCGCTATTATAAATGAAAATGACGTAAAAAGTACACTTGACGCATTAAATTCATTTGACAAAAATATAAAATTCACAACAGAACTCGAAGACGACGGAAAATTACCTTATCTCGACACAATTATTATTCGACGAGGAAACCAATTAAAGCTCAAGTGGTATAAGAAATCAACATGTACCGGACGAATCATCAATTTTTATTCAAAACATCCAAAAAAGATGATAATGAATACAGCAATGGGCTGTATACGACGTAGGATGTTACAAATATCAGACGACACTTACCACAAGGAAATAAAAGATGAAATTAAATTAATATTAAAAAGTAAAGACTTTCCTGACAATGTTATCAAAACCTTAATAAAAAGAAGTTTATCACAGACGAGTCAACGTGAATCCGAAAAAAACAAAAATATTCAAATCGCTAGCATATGTACCAAAATTGTCAGAGCGTCTAGCAAAATTAGATTGCTATAATAGAGAAAAAGGGAAGATAGCTCACAAACCAATAAAAACATTGAAAAATATTTTTAACAAAACGAAATCCGAAATTCCTAAAACAGAAAAAAGTAATATTGTCTATAAAACCCCTTGTAATGAAAACAAAACAGAATCATGCAATAACATATATGTGGGAACAACGAAAGCAAAATTAAAATCTCGACTAGCGCAACATAAATCCGATTTTAAATATTGCCATGAAACTATTAACTAAAAAAGAGCATTAATGACACACTGTGCAACGAAGAACCATTTTCCAGACTTTGAGAAAACGACGATACTCCAACAAGAAACCAATTATAACAAAAGATTTACACTGGAAATGCTGCATATAATAAACACACCGACCAGCATAAGAATGAACTACAAGACAGACATCGATAATTGCGCGAGGTCCTACAGACATTTGATAACAAACAGACGGACAGTACAAAACTCCGCGTTGAGCAGTGAAGACGCGTAAAATAATGTATGTAAATAATGTTTTTTATGAATGTTTGTTTTGATGTCAATTGTTATTTTTATTTTGTTTACGTTTCTTTATATTGTTATAGTTAATCCTGAAGACGGTTACAGTAGGTAACCGAAATATATTGAAAAAACTCAACAATTTTTGAAAATTTTATTTACAAAATTGGACCTCAAGCCGGCAAGAAAATTATTTATTTAAAAAAGAAAGGTCGCTAAAAACTTATAATAAACTAAAAAATTTAAGAAACAAATTTTATAAAAAGTTTAAAGGGCTCTTCTTACGATAGAGATCTAAATCTGCGCTACTCGAAAGGGTTTAAATCCAGGAGTAGGGTGCTACATAGAAATTATATACATACAGAAATATGAAATTGATATCAAAAAAATCCCTAAAGCGGTTAGGCTTTATGTCAAATCTAAGAAATCGTGTTCTAGTATTCCGTCTGAGGTATTCTATAAAGAAACCTTTGCTTCGACCTCTTATAAGGCTGCACATCTTTTTGCGGACTTTTTCAGTTCCAATTAAATATTAATTACACAACACAGGCTGATGCTGATTGTTTACCGGCCAGCCTTTTTAAAAATTGGCCAGAAGCTTTTGCTTATCCTCTTTTAATGTTATTCAATAAATCGCTTGATTGGCGAGTTTACCAATGCTTGGAGGATAACATTTATTAATTCTATTTTTAAACGCGGTTACAAGAATGATATTTCCAACTACATACCAATCTCTAAATTATCTAAGGTTTCTCAATTATTTGAGTACATCGTTAAACAGAAAATATTGTTTGATATTAAGAGCTTGATATCACGTAACCAGCATAGCTCCCTGCCAGGAAGGTCAACCACAAACTTACAGCAAGACCTGCTCTGGGTATAAGTTAGGTTAGGTTGAACTGGCTGGTCCGTGAGGACCTCACATAGACTGATTGAGTCCGTAGTGTTACCAGAAGTTAGTTTTAACGACCAAATTGAAAAACCCTATCAAAAACCAGGACTTGTGATATAAAACAACTCCGTTCTCTTGGCATATACTAGAAACATCCTAGGACTTAAGCCACTTGCTGCTTCTAGATCTGACAGCTGTATCACTCCTAATAGCTGGAGTCTTAGCCTGGCAAGTGCAGGGCACGAGCACAGAACCTGCTCGATCGTTTCCTCCTCCAAGCCGCACTTCCTACATCTGCTATCACTGACCAAGCCTAATTTAAAGGCATGTGACGCTAGAAGGCAGTGTCCAGTCAGAATACCCGTCATGAGTCTACAGTCCTCTCTTTTTAATGATAGAAGCAACTTTGTTAGTTTAAGGTTGTAAGACTCCTGCGAAGACAGTCACCTTGTAGCGGTGCAGGGGCTTACGCCGATCGCATTCGATACTAATTGGTCAGACGGGAGCGGCGCAACCGCGCTCACCTGACAGATGTGGTCGAACGCTATCGGTAACCAGGAACTGTCACCTCCTAATCCAGGGTGTCATGCGTCACCGTGCCCATTGGACTGGTTTGCAGCCAGGAGGTCCACAACACCGGCTGTATTATAACGGCGTCTCCCCAACACCGGGCCACCTTGGAGAGTAATCATGGCCTTACCGCGTCAAGGGGCTCTGCCGCGGCGGACCAACCCAGTTCCCCAAATAAATAATTTGACAACTACGCTTGCCACGTCAAGCATGTTGTCGTACGCCAATAATGAAGAAAAACAAAAACCAAAACCAAAACAACAACAAAAAACCAAACGACAACAGCAACGAAACAAAGAAAACGGGCTCCAAGAAGAGCAGCGGGCAAAGCAGTAGCAGGCCACGCAAGTACTCCAGGCAATTCCTGGAGAGCCTCTCGAGAGAGGAGGCAATGCTCTTTTAGAGCATATGAGGGATGACGAATCTCCCTCCACCAGCGCTGGAGTGCGCAGAAAACCGGCTCTTAAACCCGCTAACCCAAAGGGCAACACATACCCAAGGAAAGCAACGCGGGCCAGAAGAGCATAACAAGCAAAAGGCGACGAAACCCGCGATCCCCAGAGGCATCTCGGCCACTGGTGAGCAGCGCGGGCAAATCAAGGAAGGGGAGCAGGAGGGACAGGCGTCGAGCAATAAACCCGCGAACCATGGTGGGCCCAGTACCACCATAGAGCATCGCGGGCCTCCCGATGAAAGAGGTACAGCAACCAAACGTAGCTCCGACGGCACCTCTACACATATGAGATAAGGTGGCAACAACCATCCTAGCAGACCCTCTAGAGAGCCGAGTAAGCATGGGCGATCACCGTCGAAGCATAATTCTGGAAGCAGCTCACAAGGCAGCTGCGATAGGACCCAGAAAGGGAACGACACCAGACGAAACCGGGAAGAGTGGAAGCCCAACAGAAGGCATAACAGAGGCAGGCAACCTACACTACCACCACCGGGCAGACCAGGATCGCTTACGGACAAATGGCGCTTGGGACTAAGTGGATCAGGTATAAAATGGTATCTCCGATACCTTGAGGAGGGCCTGTCGCCCAGGGAGGCAAGAGCCAGGGCAGAGGAGCACAGGCATAAACCAGCCAACGAGCAGAGATCAGCGACCGCCGAACGGAGGAATAGAGGCGAAAGCAGAGCACAGCCAGCGGCAGCCGGCCAGCATACACCCGGTCCCGCTGAAAAGCGTAGGATCGGGCAGATCACACCGGAAGAAACTCCCAGCTCAGAAAGGCAACGGGCCCATGCTCCGCAGAACACAGCAACCATGCGCCGGGAGAATTTGGCCAGGGCGACCGGGTTACCCGCTGAGACAGCACCAAGGCAGCAGAGCTACTCGGACGCCCTCAGGGGTATCCGAGTGGCTGTGCTGCCCAGGAACTACCCAAAGGATGCCCTCAGTCAAGAGGACCTGACGATTCTCCAGGAACAGATAATGGAGGGAGTGTTCAGGGGGTGTGGGCATGCCCTAATTTTTTGCGGGGTGTATTTCAGAGCAGGGCTCCTCCTCGTAGACTGCGAGGACGAGAGAACAGCGAAGTGGCTCGAAGAGGTAGTACCAACACTCGAGGGGTGGACAGGGCCACCATTATGTACGAGGCGCGGGGATGATATACCGCCCACACATAATGTGACAATGTTCCTCCCCAGGAGTGCGGAACGCCCCAAAGAATTTGTGATCCGGCTCCTCGCGAACCAAAACGAGGGCCTCAAAACGCAAAGGTGGCGCATCATAAACTGTAGCGCGGAAGAAACGGGCCTACGTCTCGACGTGGGCATTGACGAGGAATCTTACCAGCTCACTCGTAGGAATGGTTTCAAGCTGCATTACAGGTACGGCTAATTTCAAAATTATTGTTCAAAAAAGGATTTGAAAATAATTTTGTTATTTTAAGAACAATTTTTTTATTCTTGATATTTTCAGTTTGAAATTTGAAATGAACAAATTTTTCTTGGCGTTGCGCATATTTATAACATTTGTAATACTTCAATATTTTTCTTCAAAATACATTCTCAGATAACACAACATTTTTATCAAGTAACAAATATTAAAGTATGTTAGATATTCAATAGTATTTTAATAATGTGTACAAAAGATGGGACTTATACCATAGTGAATGATTAACTAAGTGATAAACAAAAAGAATCTATAATCTTTTCTGATTCATATATAACACCTCCCTCCGAAGATGCGTTCCAACTATGGAAATATTTATAAGTCACAACTTTTTCACACGATCTTTACAATAAAAATAATTATATTTAAAACTGAAATTGAAATTAATGAATTCTATTAAATTACATAGTTTCTTAAATAATTAGTATCAGTAGTTTTTGTAATATTATCAACATATAATATAATAGTTCATTTCATTTATATACATGTTTGCATATTTATATGTAGATTAACTTCATATTAAAATCTTATTTATTTTATAAAGCTAAATATTTGTACGTATAAAGGAATTAAAATTTGATTCTGCATAGTATTTATATGTTTATGTTGATTTGTTGTTAGGTAAAACCTTTTGTTTCAATTTCATTAGTATTATTTTTTAGTTTTACACTCCCCTTGCACTAGTTCTTTGCCGAAATAGTTTGTCCAATATTTTTCCTAAAAATATTTTAACCTCACTTATAATTTATTAATTGTGTTTAAATTGTTAAAAATTTTGTTATGCTATCGAGCCTCGATTTACAATATTAGATTCATTGTCATCATTATATCCAACATCACCTATAGATTTTGTAGAAGTATTTTGATACCTCTTCAGTTTTCTGAACTGATCTTTGTAAAATTTAGTAGGTTTAGCATGCCTAGAAGTTTTAACTTTATATTCTCTATCCTGTTTTTCTATTACCTTTGCTTCCAAATATCTAGGTGCAGTTTTATTTGCAGTGCGCGCTTTATAATCGATTACTATTGTTTCATCAATAGGTTTGTCTATCCTATTTTGCTTCTCATTAATTTTGTTAATTACTTGATCCTTTTTATTTTCTAATCTTTGATAAATAACTTCATTATTCACAAGTCCGTGATGAATATTAATTGGTTTTTCTTTGGTAGATAAATGGATTAAGTTATTATAATCTGCTAGTGCTTTGTAAACATTGTTTGTTTTTAAAATGATGTCATTGATTGATTCTCTATGTTTCAAAATTCGAATATTTTCATTTAAGGTACTATGATATCGCTCTATGTCGGAATTACCGGTATGTCGATTAGGAGTTGTAAAGTGATATTGAATATTAAGATTCTCAAGAAATTCTAAAAATGGTAGTGTTTTAAATGTTTCATTATCGAGAGTAATCAAGTTGGGTTTATTCATATAAGAAAAAATTTTAGTCATGACATTGATTAAATTTATGAAACTGTTTTCATCGTAAGGCTCTATAGCTGCAAATTTAGAAAATTTATCTATTATAGTAATATATTTTTCGTTATTATTAAGGTACCAAATGTCCATGTGATAGTGTTGAAATGGTTGTGTAGGAGTGGGTGTTTTCTCATATGGTAACGTAATTGGATTTCTTTCAATTTTCTTTGAACATATTTTGAAATTGTTAACAATTTTAGTGATTTTTTCTTTTAGATTTGGAAAATAAATTTCCCTTCTTAATTCTTCATATGTTTTATCTATGCCTGGATGATTATATGTTTCCCTGTGTTTTTGAAGAATTATTTCAAATGTTTTTTCTTCTGAATATTGTGGTAATACCTTTGAACACCTATATATTTTATTTGGGCAGGATTTTAGATCATTATATAAATTTTGAAAATCTCTGAATACATCATCGTTATCAAAGTATATGCCTGTGTTGTTTGTTCCACAATTTTTCAATATTTCCTTCAACTGGTTTCTAGAGTATGTAGGTTGTTTAAATATAACTGTATCGCGAAGCGATAAATCTTCTGTGGTTAATACTAAAATTCGTTTTTTAAACATATTGAGCGGCTTTTCACTTATTCTAATCCCTTTTATAGAATCATCCTGTGCGCTATGAACAGTTTCTAATTCTTTGGTTTCTTGTCTATTGCTTTGATAATGTACGATAATGTAAGTGTATCTATGCGCTTATAACGTTTATTACATAAAGAGCATATATTGTTACGATTTTCACATTCTTCTTCATGTCGCACTTTACTTTCATCATTTTTATACTCAGTTGAGCAGAGCTCACAGAGTATATTAAGTTTGATTGGATAACGGTTGGTTGTACATATATAAAGGAATCGAGATAGATATAGACTTCCATATATCAAAATAATCAGGATCGAAAAAAAATTTGATTGAGCCATGTCCGTCCGTCCGTCCGTCCGTCCGTCCGTCCGTTAACACGATAACTTGAGTAAATTTTGAGGTATCTTGATGAAATTTGGTATGTGGGTTCCTGAGCACTCATCTCAGATCGCTATTTAAAATGAACGATATCGGACTATAACCACGCCCACTTTTTCGATATCGAAAATTTCGAAAAACCGAAAAAGTGCGATAATTCATTACAAAAGACCGATAAAGCGACGAAACTTGGTAGATGAGTTGAACTTATGACGCAAAATATAAAATTAGTAAAATTTTGGACAATGGGCGTGGCACCGCCCACTTTTTAAAGAAGGTAATTTAAAACTTTTGCAAGCTGTAATTTGGCAGTCGTTGAAGATATCATGATGAAATTTGGCAGGAACGTTACTCTTATTACTGTATGTACGCTTAATAAAAATTAGCAAAATCGGAGAAGGACCACGCCCACTTTAAAAAAAAATTTTTTTAAAGTAAAATTTTAACAAAAAATTTAATATCTTTCCAGTATATAAGTAAATTATGTCAAGATTCAACTCCAGTAATGATATGGTGCAACAAAATACAAAAATAAAAGAAAATTTAAAAATGGGCGTGGCTCCGCCCTTTTTCATTTAATTTGTCTAGGATACTTTTAATGCCATAAATCGAACAAAAATTAACCAATCCTTTTGAAATTTGGTAGGGGCATAGATTTTATGGCGTTAACTGTTTTCTGTGAAAATGGGCGAAATCGGTTGATGCCACGCCCAGTTTTTATACACAGTCGTCCGTCTGTCCTTCCGCATGGCCGTTAACACGATAACTTGAGCAAAAATCGATATATCTTTACTAAACTCAGTTCACGTACTTATCTGAACCCACTTTACCTTGGTATGAAAAATGAACGAAATCCGACTATGACCACGCCCCCTTTTTCGATATCGAAAATTGCGAAAAATGAAAAAAATGCCATAATTCTATACCAAATACGAAAAAAGGGATGAAACATGGTAAGGTAATTGGATTGTTTTATTGACGCGAAATATAACTTTAGAAAAAACCTTATAAAATGGTTGTGACACCTACCATATTAAGTAGAAGAAAATGAAAAAGTTCTGCAGGGCGAAATAAAACACCCTTAAAATCTTGCCAGGTATTACATATATAAATAAATTAGCGGTATCCAACCGATAATGTTCTGGGTCACCCTAGTCCACATTTTGGTCGATATCTGGAAAACGCCTTCACATATACAACTACCACCACTCCCTTTTAAAACTCTCATTAATACCTTTAATTTGATACCCATATCGTACAAACTCATTCTAGAGTCACCCCTGGTCCACCTTTATGGCGATATCTCGAAAAGGCGTCCACCTATAGAACTAAGCCCCACACCCTTTTAAAATACTCATTAACACCTTTCTTTTGATACCCATATTGTACAAACAAATTCTAGGGTCACCCCTGCTCCACCTTTATGGCGATATCTCGAAACGGCGTCCACCTATGGAACTAAGGAATACTCCCTTTTAAAATACTCATTATCACCTTTCTTTTGATGCCCATATTGTACAAACAAATTCTAGGGTCACCCCTGGTCCACATTTATGGCGATATCTCGAAAATGCGACCACCTATACAACAACCACCACTCCCTTTTAAAACCCTCATTAATACCTTTAATTTGATACCCATATCGTACAAACGCATTCTAGAGCCACCCCTGGTCCACCTTTGTGGCGATATTCCGAAAAGGTGTCCACCTATAGAACTAAGCCCCACACCCTTTTAAAATACTCATTAACACCTTTCTTTTGATACCCATATTGTACAAACAAATTCTAGGGTCACCCCTGGTCCACCTTTATGGCCATATCTCGAAACGGCGTCCACCTATGGAACTTAGGTCCACGCCCTTTTAAAATACTCATTAATACCTTTCATTTGATACCCATATCGTACAAACGCATTCTAGAGTCAACCCTGATCCACCTTTATGGCGATATTTCGAAAAGGCGACCACCTATAGAACTAAGGCCCACTCCCTTTTAAAATACTCATTAACACCATTCGTTTGATGCCCATATTGTACAAACAAATTCTAGGGTCACCCCTGGTCCACCTTTATGGCGATATCTCGAAACGGCGTCCACCTATGGAACTAAGGATTACTCCCTTTTAAAATACTCATTAACACCTTTCGTTTGATGCCCATATTGTGCAAACGCATTCTAGAGTCACCCCTGGTCCATCTTTACGGCGATATCTCGATAAGGCGTCCATCTATAGAACTTAGGTCCACGCCCTTTTAAAATACTCATTAATACCTTTCATTTGATACCCATATCGTACAAACGCATTCTAGAGTCAACCCTGATCCACCTTTATGGCTATATCCCTAAATGGCATCCACCTATAGAACTATGGCGCACTCCCTCATAAAATACTCTTTAATGCCTTTCATTTGATACACATGTCATACAAACACATTCCAGGGTTTCCCTCGGTTCATTTTCCTACATGGTTATTTTCCCTTATGTTGTCACCATAGCTCTCAACTGAGTATGTAATGTTCGGTTACACCCGAACTTAACCTTCCTTACTTGTTAAGCTTTGCTCTGCAATACTGGCATTGGTATACTTTTTTTTGTGCAAGAT
>JARSSU010036659.1:0-12787 GCA_029619165.1 Eurosta solidaginis
AAGTTTCTATCTGAACAATCGGTTGTATGAGATATATACTATGTATTCACCGATCTCAACGATTTTTTCAGACATCAATATATGCTATACACGTAAGCAGTTGTGAAATTGAAGCTTCTAACTGTTAATCGGTAGAGAAATTGCGAAAAGTTCTTATCTGAACAATCGGTTGTATGAGATATACTATATATATACAACCGATCTCTATGATTTTTCAGACGACAGATATATGTATATAGGAAGCAATCAGTGAAATGTGAAGCTATAGCTGTTAAAATGGGGTAGAAATTGCGAAAGTTTCTTATCTGAACAATCGTGTATGAGATATATACTATAGCTACAACCGATCTCTATGATTTTTTAGACACAATATATGCTATATCCATAACCAATCGGTGAATTGAAGAGTATAGCTGGTAAAATGGGGTAGAAATGGCAAGTGTATGGAGGATATATGCTATAGTGGTCCGAATCCGGTCGGTTCCGACAAATGTCTAATCGGACACCCAAATATACACCTGCTCACCAAATTTTATCAAGATATCTCAAATTGAGGGACTTAGTTTGCATAACAAACAGACAGACGGACAGACGGACAGACGGACATGGCTAAATCAACTCAGCTCTTCAACTGATATTCGGTATATCTTAATGGTGGGTCTATCTATTTTCCTTTAAGGACTTACAATTTTCGTTTCGTGACGAAATTAATATACCATTTCATTTTCATGAAAGGTATAAAATAGGTAGGTAATCCTGTGTGAGGATGCAACGCTTCACGTTTTTTGTGTCGCATGTAAAACTATGGCTACGATCACGTATTCCAAAAATATATGACGTAAACGTAACTATTTGATGAAATTTGATGAATCTTGAAGCTTCTAGCCGTAAAAAGGGTCCATATGACAGTTTATATGAAGTATATAATATATTACGACCCGATCTCTATGATTTTTTTCAGACAACAATATATGCTATACTACGTAAGCATTTTGTGAAATTTTGAAGCTTCTAGCTGTTAAAACTGCAGAAATTGCGCAAAGTTTCTTATCTGAACAATCGGTTGTATGAGATATATACTATATATACAACCGATCTCTATGATTTTTTCAGACGACAATATATGCTATATACGTAAGCAATCAGTGAAATTTGAAGCTTATAGCTGTTAAATGGGGTAGAATTGCGAAAAGTTTCTTATCTGAACAATCGGTTGTATGAGATATATACTATATAACAACCGATCTCTATGATTTTTTCAGACGACAATATATGCTATATACGTAAGCAATCAGTGAAATTTTGAAGCTTATGCTGTTAAATGGGGTAGAAATTGCGAAAAGTTTCTATCTGAACAATCGGTTGTATGAGATATATACTATATATACAACCGATCTCTATGATTTTTTCAGACAACAATATATGCTATATACGTAACAATCGGTGAAATTTGAAGCTTATAGCTGTTAAATGGGGTAGAAATTGCGAAAAGTTTCTTATCTGAACAATCGGTGTATGAGATATATACTATATATACAACCGATCTCTATGATTTTTTCAGACAACAATATATGCTATATAAGTAAGTATTCGGTGAAATTTGAAGCTTCTAGCTGTTAAAATGGGGCTAAAATTTGCGAAAATATATATATATATACTATATATATATACTATATATACCACCATATATATACTATATATACCACCGATCTTTATGATTTTTTCAGACAACAATATATGCTATATACGTAAGCATTCGCTGAAATTTGAAGCCTCTAGCTCTTAAAATAGGGCAGTAATTACGAAAAGTTCCTTATCTGAACAATCGGTTGTGGGGGATATATACTATATATACGACCGATCTCATAATTTTTTCAGGCAACAATATGTGCAATATACGAAAGTATATGGTGAAGTTTGAAGCTTCAATCTGTTAAATTGGGTAAGATATTACAAAAATCCTCTTTTCTGAAAAATCGGTTGTATGGAGGATATATGCTATAGTGGTCCGATCCGGTCGGTTCCGACAAATGTCTAATCGGACACCCAAATACACCTGCTCACCAAATTTTATCAAGATATCTCAAAAATTGAGGGACTAGTTTGCATACAAACAGACAGACGGCAGACGGACAGACGGACAACGACTGGCTAAATCAACTCAGCTCTTCAACCTGATTATTTCGGTATACTTAATGGTGGGTCTATCTATTTTCCTTTAAGGACTTACAATTTTCGGTTTCGTGACGAAATTAATATACCATTCATTTTCATGAAAGGTATAAAAAGCGATCAAAAAAATTCTCACCAATTTGTACCAAAATAATTAAAATCGGCAACATTCGAGTATGGTTTACTGGTACACAACTACATACCCTATTCTATATGTGCACATTAACACTCAAGTAGTACGTTCAGTATGGCTAGTAAGTTCGTGTGATTTATTGCATTCATTACGATTAAAGTGGCAAATGGCAAGTCTCAAGTTAGTTGTCCTTATGGTAGGGGGTAACGACATAAAAATATTTAAGTACGTACAATATATGCACATATGTACACAAATTTTGTTGGCCATGGCCGTCGTCAAACTGGTATATACATATGTACGTGTGTATGTGTAGTTGGGAGCACTGCGATTAGCAAAGCTCGTTGAAAACTTAAATTAACATTAGTATCCGTGCGTCTTTTGGCAATACCTTCCTTGTAGGAGATTTTCAGTTTTTTCGCATTGAAAAATCTTCCGAAACTTCTTTTGTGATATTTTTATAGTGCTGCATTTATTTGAAAATTTAAAATTTGAAGTCTGAAATCTGAAGTCAGATGCACTCTTATATTATAACTTTAAAACGGGCTTTTACATTGTATGTACATAGTTATTAGGAGCAATTTAAAGCGAATCTTGTCACATAGAATTTAGCATACACGTATTTAACAAGCAAGGGTTTGCCGAACCGAAGTACCTTATTGATGGGGGAGGTGGAATGACCAAGAAGGTTCAATTAAGTCATATAATGGTGTTTCCCAAACGGTCGAGCTAGTACATTAATGCTGCTAGTTTTCGAGACTTACCAGCAAACAACAATTAGCCTCGATAACACTCCCCAAAACCTTTGGAGATAACAATGAAAGATTAAGGTCGGCAAGAGAGTGCAACGTTTGAGCTAAATATAATAGTCCGGCTAGCTCCAGAAAAGTTCCTGTTGATACTCAGGATCATATAAAACTATATGTAAGTGAAAAATAGGTACGAAATTATCCTGCATAATTACGCATTGACGGCATGTTACCTGATACAGGTTTTTCTTATTTTATGAAGTATTCAAGTTTACATCCGTGGCAGGAACTTAACTCTAAAACACTTCTGAATACCATGGAAACTTTTCACAAATCGCTAATCAGCATAAAAAACGTAGGCATTGCCAATTCAATTTAGATTTATCACACAACAAATAGGTGTAGAAGCTTGTTCTTAAGATCACAGGCATATCGTACTTAAGTGCTACTTTGGACCAAGAACTGTTCTTAAAATATAAAGCCCTGATTTGAGATCGAATATTATCCTCTATCAGCTACTTATCGTAACCCCTACCGTATGCTGTACAAGCCTCAATGCTGAAACGGAGAGTTGCTAAAGAGTTTTTTTTGAAATATTTATAGATCTACTGGTGCTGAGGACTTCAGCGAATTCAAACTCAGCGCCCACTTCGGCTAGGCTGTTGTGTAAAAGAAGATAATCTGGCCAAGATGACACTTTATGAGGACACGTCCGTTAGAAGAACGAAGTGGAAAACACTTCTAAATCTTTTGGTGCTTCTTTTAGGCTCTAATTAGCTAACCCTAAAAGCAACAGGAAGAAATAACCTTTTATTGAAATGTCCAGCGTTTCTTTATATATACATTTTACCTTGACGAAATTTATTAGTAAGCACTTCTAAGGTCTTTCAAATGATTTCAAATGTATGAAAAATAACTCATTCAGTAAGGCATATATGTACATTAGACTGGGTTGGTCCCCATACAAAAAAAATTGCTAATGTCCGCCCCTAAATTTGAAGATCATGTTGAGAGGGTTTCGGAAACATTTTATTTTTTATTTTTTTGATCCTTCGAAATACAGCCAAAAAGGTTTTTTCGTTGTAACTTGGTTATTTGACGTGCGATTTTTAAAATTGATATGCCATTATTTTGGCCTTGAGAAGCTTCATATTTCCGCTTAATGTTCTTTTATGCTATGAAGTCGTTTTCACATGATTAGGTCAGCTAACAAAATTTTACCACCCCCGTAATTTATGTTTTTTCCTTACCAAACGAAAGTGCTTGAAAATTTAAGAAAATTTTGCTTTGAAACAATATTACTAAAATAATAAACAAAGAAGTTATAGCACTTTCGATATTTATTGCACTGTTATTTTACCTGACTCTTATTATACTAGACTTGAAACTCATGATATTTTTGGAGGAACAATTGCAGGGTTTGCATTGAAAAGTTAATAAAGATATGCCAAATATCTTGAATAGGGGAAGTCAAAGTAAATAAGTGAGTCAAACCTGTTGTTTCGTATTTATAATAATAACACTATGCGACAAAATCAACTTTTTTTCTGGGTATGGGCAAACCCACTTTTCGTAGAGATTGAGGCTTAAGTATACAAAGTACTATCTCCGTTTTTCGAACTTAGCATCCAAAAAATAGATATCAGCTTGCGAAGTTTGAAGTTCGAAATTCTACATTTCGAAAATTTATTTTATTTTTTTGTTAACACGTTCAGCAAATTGAACAAGTAAAAATGTGGGCGGGGTCCGCCCTTTTCTCTTATTAGAAGGGCTGGATTCTTTTTTGAGAAATTTAGTACAACAGCTGTTATACGAGGTGAAAAGTCAGACTCTGACTCCTGAATACAGTCAGACTCTGACTTTTGACCATTTTGTTAGAATTTTGTTAAAAATCGGACGTCAAATAACCAAGTTACAACAAAAAAAACCTTTTTGGCTGTATTTAGAAGGATCAAAAATAATTAAAAAAAATTTTTTCGAAACCCTCTCAACATAATCTTCAAATTTAGGGGCGGACACTAGCAACTTTTTTTTCGACCCAGTGTAATGTACATTTAGCTGGTCGATTCATTAACTTATATCGCGCCATCAATTTTTCGATAGGTTTTGCGCTCAGGAAAATAAAGTTCCACTAAGTATACCCATTTATTTTCGAGCTTGCAAAATTTGAATTTTTTGACTTTTTTATACTCAGTTGAGCAGAGCTCACAGAGTATATTAACTTTGATTGGATAACGGTTGGTTGTACAGGTATAAAGGAATCGAGATAGATATAGACTTCCATATATCAAAATCATCAGTATCGAAAAAAAAATTCGATTGAGCCATGTCCGTCCGTCCGTCCGTCTGTCCGTTAACACGATAACTTGAGTAAATTTCTAGGTATCTTGATGAAATTTGGTATGTAGGTTCCGGGCACTCATCTCAGATCGCTATTTAAAATGAACGATATCGGACAATAACCACGCCCACTTTTTCGATATCGAAAATTTCGAAAAATGAAAAAAGGGCGATAATTCATTACCAAATACGGATTAAGCGATGAAACTTGGTAGGTGAGTTGAACTTATGACGCAGAATAGAAAACTAGTAAAATTTTGGACAATGGGTGTGGCACCGCCCACTTTTAAAGAAGGTAATTTAGAAGTTTTGCAAGCTGTAATTTGGCAGTCGTTGAAGATATCATGATGAAATTTGGCAGGAACGTTACTCTTAATACTATATGTCTGCTTAATAAAAATTAGCAAAATCGGAGAACGACCACGCCCACTTTTAAAAAAAAATTTTTTAATTCAAATTTTAAAAGAAAAGTTAATATCTTTACAGTATATAAGTAAATTATGTCAACATTCAACTCCAGTAATGATATGTTGCAACAAAATACAAAAATAAAAGAAAATTTCAAAATGGGCGTGGCTCCGCCCTTTTTCATTTAATTTGTCTAGGATAATTTTAATGCCATAAGTCGAACAAAAATTTACCAATCCTTGTGAAATTTTGTAGAGGCTTAGATTCTAGGACGATAACTGTTTTTCTGTCTGTCCTTCCGCTCGGCCGTTAACACGAAACTTGAGCAAAATTCGATATATATTTACTAAACTCAGTTCACGTACTTATCTGAACTCACTTGTATTGGTGTAAAAAAATGGCCGAAATCCGACTACGACCACGCTCACTTTTCGATATCGAAAATTACGAAAAATGAAAAAATGCCATAATTATATACCAAATACGAAAAAGGGATGAAACATGATAATTGTATTGGTCTATTGACGCAAAATATAACTTTAGAAAAAAACTTGGTAAAATGGGTGTGACACCTACCATATTAAGTAGAAGAAAATGAAAAATTTGCAGGGTGAAATCAAAAGCCCTTGGAATCTTGGAAGGAATACTGTTCGTGGTATTACATATATAAATAACTAGCGGTACCCGACAGATGATGTTCTGGATCACCCTGATCCACATTTGGTCGATATCTCGAAAACGCCTCCACATATACAACTAAGGGCCACTCCCTTTTAAAACCCTCATTAATACCTTTAATTTGATACCCATATCGTACAAACACATTCTAGAGTCACCCCTGGTCCACCTTTATGGCGATATCTCGAAAAGGCGTCCACATATAGAACTAAGGCCCACTCCTTTTTAAAATACTCATTAACACCTTTCATTTGATACCCATATCGTACAAACAAATTCTAGAGTCACCCCTGGTCCACCTTTATGGCGATATCTCGAAAAGGCGTCCACCTATAGAACTAAGGCCCACGCCCTTTTAAAATACTCATTAACACCTTTCATTTGATACCCATATTGTACAAACGCATTCTAGAGTCACCCCTGGTCCACTTTATGGCGATATTCCGAAAAGGCGTCCACCTATAGAACTAAGGCCCACTCCCTTTTAAAATACTCATTAACACCTTTCGTTTGATACCCATATCGTACAAACGCATTCTAGAGTCACCCCTGGTCCACCTTTATGGCGATATCTCGAAAAGGCGTCCACCTATAGAACTAAGGCCCACGCCCTTTTAAAATACTCATTAACACCTTTCATTTGATACCATATAGTACAAACGCATTCTAGTAGTCACCCCTGGTCCACCTTTATGGCGATATCTCGAAAAGGCGTCCACCTATAGAACTAAGGCCCACGCCCTTTTAAAATACTCATTAACACCTTTCATTTGATACCCATATTGTACAAACGCATTCTAGAGTCACCCCTGGTCCACTTTTATAACGATATTCCGAAAAGGCGTCCACCTATAGAACTAAGGCCCACTCCCTTTTAAAATACTCATTAACACCTTTCATTTGATACTCATATAGTACAAACAAATTCTAGAGTCACCCCTGGTCCACCTTTATGGCGATATCTCGAAAAGGCGTCCACATATAGAACTAAGGCCCACGCCCTCTTAAAATACTCATTACACCTTTCATTGATACTCATATCGTACAAACAAATTCTAGAGTCACCCTGGTCCATCTTTATGGCGATATCTCGAAAAGCGTCCATCTATAGAACTTAGGCCCACGCCCTTTTAAAATACTCATTAATACCTTTCATTTGATACTCATATCGTACAAATAAATTCTAGAGTCACCCTGGTCCACCTTTATGGCGATATCTCGAAAAGGCGTCCACCTATAGAACTTAGGCCCACTCCCTTTTAAAATTATCATTAACACATTTCATTTGATACCCATATCGTACAAACAAATTCTAGAGTCAGGCCTGGTCCACCTTTATGGCGATATCCCTAAATGGCGTCCATCTATAGAACTATGGCCCACTTCCTCTTAAAATACTCTTTAATACCTTCCATTTGATACACATGTCATACAAACACATTCCAGGGTTACCCTAGGTCTTTTTACAACATGGTGATTTTCCCTTACTTTGTCTCCACAGCTCTCAACTGAGTATGTAATGTTCGGTTGCACCCGAACTTAGCCTTCCTTACTTGTTTTCTTGATTTTAAGTCACATGACCTACTTAAAAAATTTTCATTGTTCTAAAAGTTTTCATGTATAACCCTGTCCGACTCAAAATTTGGTCCGACTAAAAACTTTGGACGATAACAGTTTTTGAAAACAAAACAAAAAAGGACGGATGTGGCACTCGGGGACTGCCGCGGTAAAGCTATTGCATATTGTCAACTATGCAATTATAATATTTTATGCAACATTTTGTTTTCTTTGATATTAATTCAAGTTTTGTCTTTGATATTAATTCAAGTTAACCTTTTTAAGCGTGGTGACCGACAAGAAAAACATTTTTTACTTTTATTGAATAAATGAGAAGTTAATATTTAACTTTCACTTTAACTTTAACTATTAACTTAACTTTATTTTACTTTAACTTTATTTAACTTAACTTTAACTTATACTTTAACATTAACTGTAACTTTAAATTTAACTTTAACTTCACTTAACTTTAACTTCATTGACTTAATTTTAACTTTAACTTTAACTTTAGACTTTAACTTTATTTTAACTTTACTTTTAACTTTAACTTAGCTTTCTCTTTAACTTTAACATTCACTTTAAACTTTAACTTTAATTTAACGTTCAATTTAACTTTACTTAACTTATACTTTAACTTACTTTTAACTTTAACTTTAACTTAACTACTTTAACTTTAAATTAACTTTAACTTAACTTTAACTTTCAACTTTAACTTTTAACTTTATTTTAACTTTAACTTTAACTTTAACCTTAACTTTAACTTTAACTTTAACATTAACTTTTACTTTAACTTTCTTTAACTTTAACTTTAACTTTAACTTTAACTTTAACTTAACTTCAACTTAACTTTAACCTTAACTTTAACTTTAACTTTGACTTTAATCTTAACTTTAACTTTAACTTTAACTTTAACTTTAACTTTAACTTTAACCTTAACTTTAACTTTAACTTTAACTTTAACTTTAACTCACTTTAACTTTATTATTAACTTAACTTTAACTTTCGCTTTACTTTAACATTCATTTTAACTTTAACTTTAACTTTTAACCTTAACCTTAACTTTAACTTTAACTTTGACTTTATCTTTAACTTTTAACTTTAACTTTAACCTTAACTTTAACTTTAACTTTAACTTTCCTTTAACTTTAACTTTAACATTCGCTTTAACTTTAAAATTCACTTTAACTTAACTTTAACTTAAACTTACTTTAACTTTAACTTTAACTTTAAATTTAACTTTAACTTTAACTTAACGTTAACTTTAACTTTAACTTTAACTTTAACTTCAACTTAACTTTAACTTTAACTTAACTTAACTTTACTTTAACTTTAACTTCAACTTTAAACTTAACTTTAACTTTAACTTTACTTAACTTTAACTTTAACTAACCTTAACTTAACTTAACCTAACTTAACTTAACTTTAACTTTAACTTTCACTTTAACTTTATTTTTATACTCAGTTGAGCAGAGCTCACAGAGTATATAACTTTGATTGGATAACGGTTGGTTTGTACAGCTATAAAGGAATCGATATAGATATAGACTTCCATATATCAAAATCATCAGTATCGAAAAAAAAATTCTGATTGAGCCATGTCCGTCCGTCGTCTGTCCGTTAACACGATAACTTGAGTAAATTTGAGGTATCTTGATGAAATTTGGTATGTAGTTCTGGGCACTCATCTCAGATCGTTATTAAAATGAACGATATTGGACATAACCACGCCCACTTTTTCGATATCGAAAATTTCGAAAAATCGAAAAAGTGCGATAATTCATTACCAAATACGGATTAAGCGATGAAACTTGGTAGGTGAGTTTACTTATGACGCAGAATAGAAAACTAGTAAAATTTTGGACAATGGACGTGGCACCGCCCACTTTTAAAAGAAGGTAATTTAGAAGTTTTGCAAGCTGTAATTTGGCAGTCATTGAAGATATCATGATGAAATTTGCAGGCACCTTACTCTTATTACTATAGTCCTGCTTAATAAAAATTAGCAAAATCGGAGAACGATCACGCCCACTTTTTAAAAAAAATTTTTTTTAGTTCAAATTTTAAAAGAAAGTTATATCTTTACAGTATATAAGTAAATTATGTCAACATTTAACTCCAGTATGATATGTTGCAACAAATACAAAAAATAAAAGAAAATTTCAAAATGGGCGTGGCTCCGCCCTTTTTCATTAAGTGTCTAGGATACTTTTAATGCCATAAGTCGAACAAAAATTTACCAATCCTTGTAGATTTGGTAGAGGCTTAGATTCTAGGACGATAACTGTTTTATGTGAAAAAAGGGCGAAATCGGTTGCAGCCACGCCCAGTTTTATACAAAGTCGACCGTCTGTCCTTCCGATCGGCCGTTAACACGATAGCTTGAGCAAAAATCGATATATCTTTACTAACTCAGTTCACGTACTATCTGAACTCACTTTGTATTGGTGTAAAAAATGGACGAAATCCGACTATGACCACGCCCACTTTTTCGATATCGATAATTACGAAAAATGTAAAAAAATGCCATAATTATATACCAAATAGAAAAAAGGGATGAAACATGGTAATTGTATTGGTCTATTGACGCAAATATAACTTTAGAAAAAAACTTGGTAAAATGGGTGTGACCCTACCATATTTAAGTAGAAGAAAATGAAAGTTTTGCAGGGCGAAATCAAAAGCCTGAATCTGGAAGGAATACGGGTCGTGGTATTACATATATAAATAAATTAGCGGTACCCGACAGACGATGTTCTGGATCACCTGATCCACATTTGGTCGATATTCGAAAACAACTTCACATATACAACTAAGGGCCACTCCCTTTTAAAACCCTCATAATATCTTTAATTTGATACCCATATCGTACAAACACATTCTAGAGTCACCCCTGGTCCACGTTTATGGCGATATCTCGGAAAGGCGTCCACATATAGAACTAAGGCCCACTCCGTTTTAAACTTGATACCCTATTGTACATACGCATTCTAGAGTCACCCTGGTCCACTTTTATAACGATATCTCGAAAAGGCGTCACCTATAGAGACTAAGGCCCACTCCCTTTAAAATACTCATTACACCTTCAATTGATACCACATATAGTACAAACAAATTCTAGTCACCCCTGGTCCCCTTTATGGCGATATCTCGAAAGCATCCCCTATAGAACTAACGGCCCACTCCCTTTTAAAATACTCATTAACACCTTTCATTTGATACCCATATCATACAAACAATCTAGAGTCACCCTGGTTCACTTTATGGCGATATCTCGAAAAGGCGTCCACCTATAAACTAAGGCCCACGCCCTTTTAAAATACTCATTAACACCTTCATTTGATACCCATATCGTACAACATTCTAGAGTCACCTGGTCCACCTGGCTGATATCTCGAAAAAGGCGTCCACCCATAGAACTAAGCCCACTCCCTTTTAAAATACTCTTTAACACCTTTTATTGATACCCATATAGTACAAACAAATTCTAGAGTCACCCCTGGTCCACCTTTATGGCGATATCTCGAAAAGGCGTCCACCTATAGAACTAAGGCCCACGCCCTCTTAAAATACTCATTACACCTTTCATTTGATACCCATATCGTACAAACAAATTCTAGAGTCACCCCTGGTCCACCTTTATGGCGATATCTCGAAAAGGCGTCCACCATATAGAACTAAGGCCCACTCCCTTTTAAAATACTCATTAACACCTTTCATTTGATACCCATAGTCGTACAAACAAATTCTAGAGTCACCCCTGGTCCACCTTTATGGCGATATCTCGAAAAGGCGTCCACCTATAGAACTAAGGCCCACGCCCTCTTAAAATACTCATTAACACCTTTCATTTGATACCCATATAGTACAAACAAATTCTAGAGTCACCCTGGTCCACCTTTATGGCGATATCTCGAAAAGGCGTCCACCTATAGAACTAAGGCCCACGCCCTTTAAAATACTCATTAACACCTTCATTTGATACCCATATCGTACAAACAAATTCTAGAGTCACCCCTGGTCCACCTTTATGGCGATATCTCGAAAAGGCGTCCACATATAGAACTAAGGCCCACGCCCTTTTAAAATACTCATTAACACCTTTCATTTGATACCATATCGTACAAACAAATTCTAGAGTCACCCCTGGTCCACCTTTATGGCGATATCTCGAAAAGGCCTCCACATATAGAACTAAGGCCCACGCCCTTTTAAAATACTCTTAACACCTTTCATTTGATACCCATATCGTACAAACAAATTCTAGAGTCACCCTGGTCCACCTTTATGGCGATATCTCGAAAAGGCGTCCCATCTATAGAACTATAGCCCACGTCCCTTTTAAAATACTCATAATACCTTTCATTTGATACCCATATCGTACAAACAAATTCTAGAGTCACCCCTGGTCCACCTTATGGCGATATCTTCGAAAAGGCGTCCACCTATAGAACTAGGCCACGCCCTTTCTAAATACTCATTAACACCTTTCATTTGATACCCATATCGTACAAACAAATTCTAGAGTCACCCTGGTCCACCTTTATGGAGCATATCTCAAAAAGGCGTCCACTATAGAACTAAGGCCCACGCCCTCTTAAATACTCATTAACACCTTTCATTTGATACTCATATCGTACAAACAAATTCTATGAGTCACCCTGGTCCACCTATATGGCGATATCTCAAAAGGCGTCAAATATAGAACTAAGGCCACGCCTCTAAAATACTCATTAACACTTTCATTTGATAC
>JARSSU010036660.1:0-18823 GCA_029619165.1 Eurosta solidaginis
AAATTGTACAAAGGTTTATGACACTCAAAAAAATCAGCGGAATATGTGAAGTCAAAGTAAATCTCAAGAAAATCTAAACCTCACTAAGGGTACTATTTATGCAGCGCGCCTCAATGAAGTTGAGAACTCAGAATCGTAGAAAACATGAAAGATCAAGAGGTGTGTTTCAGTGTATAAATCATGAAAACTATAAATATCGCTAAGAATCCTAAAGGTGTTGTGCTCTTGACTTTGACTTATATATTTCGCCGAAAAAGTAAATGTTCATGGCGTGTTCGGCAATGTCTAACCCATTTCCCGAACCCATGAGACGCAAGTCATGCCAACTTCTAGGCATAGAAAAGCACGATGCAACAACATGCCAGTTTGTATTCACGCGTTTTCTGTGTTAATTATGCTGGCGACCTGGAAACACATGCCAATATATATGAAAAGGCGCAAAAACCTAAGTAGAGATTTTAGGCCGACTCCTCTTCAATGTACGTCGTCGCCCTTTTTATTTTCCTACAAATTGGTGGGAAGATACTAATTGTTTTATGCCGACTGCGAACGGCATCTGCAAGGCAGATGAGTTTTCACTGAGAGGTTCTCATGGCAGAAATACACTCGAAGTGCTTGCCAAACACCACCGAGGGGCGACTCCGCTTTGACAAATTTTGTTTGCAAAATTTCGATGTTGTTTTCCCAGACGTGAACCCGGGGATATTCGGTGTGGAGGGCTGAGCACGCTACCATCACACCATGGCGGCCGCGGAGATGCCAATATACTACAACAAAAGCAATTCTAAAATCAAGACTGAGAACAAACTCACCATGCAGCGAAGGAATTCAAAAGCATAAAGGGAAAGCCCCTCTCTCCCTAATATCTCTTCTTGAAGAATAAAACAAGAACAAAATAAAAAAATTTTAGCCACGGATTCAATTACCGTATGAAAACTACAAATTCAATTCAAACCTCAAATCCAAATACTGCACAAAGCATTTCATCACACACGCCACTATAATTCAAATCACACATCAAACACAATGAAACCCCCATCAACTCCAAAGATCAATAATTTTCTCTACCTTACTTTGATTCCTGTTTACTCTTCTTTATATCAAATATATCAATAAAACAGGGCACTGTCGTTTTGCTCAGAAATTCAACCTATATAAATCCGATTCATTAAAGCATTCAGTATCAGCAGTACAAAATCAGAGAGATGCAATTTAAGAAAACCTTATAACTTGGAGAACTTAATAGTTTTAAATGCAAGGTCACTCTGACTACCCCGTTTAAGGGTTAGATCTTGTATCTTTCTTCGGCAGCGTCTGTCTACCACGAGGTGCGACTGCAAGCAGGGCGCCGTGTCTTGGATCAAACGGCTCGCTATATAGACGTGCAAATAATATTTTCATCCCCGTTGAGTAGGTAATGCGCTGGGATTGGGACCGCCCGGCCAACCACACTTGCATGAGAGACGATGGGATGAAAGACGCTTTCTATGAACGATTAGAATGCACATACGAGAGCTACTCCCGCCATGATATAAAAGTCGTGCTTGGCGACTTTAACGCCAGGTGGACAAAGAAGGTATTTTGGCCCCAGTCGGAAAGTTCAACCTACACATTGAAACTTTTCTTAATAGACTGAGGTTGATTGACTTTGCGGGTGCTCGAAATATGGTCATATCCAGCTCGAGATTCATGCATAAATAGGTACATCAAGCTACACGGCTGTCCCCCGATCAAAATACACGTAATAAGATCGACCACTTTGAGATAAATGAACGGGATGCCTTCATTGTTTTAGATTTTCGCACGATCGAGGACCCAACATCGAAACGAGCCCTTATCTTGTCGCAGCCAAAATACGCACCCGCCCCTGTGCGGCTAAAAACAAGGAACAAAAAATGCAAGGAAAGCTGGACGTCGAAAGATTGCATTCGCAACTGCCAATGATTTCGCAACTCGACTCTCACACCTGCTCTCAGAGAGCACGACTCAAAACGATGGAGTGCAGGAGCAGTGGAAGCATATCTCTAAAGCACTTCGTACAACCGCCGAGGAAAAAATTGGTTTCCGGCAACCACGGGCCTATGTTAAACAAGAGGAGCGTGTGAACGCTATCGCTAGTTGAGAATAGAAGCGAGGTGCCTTTACAGGAAGAAAAAACCGAGGCAGAAAGGCGTGAGGGCAAGGAGCTTGAGCTGTCTAGACACAAGGACAATTTACCCCAAAAATCGGCGATAAACGGAAGGTTTAAGTCGAGGGCAAACTCTGCTAATAACGAAAACGGCGACCTTGTAACCGATGTCCAGATAGTACTGCTCTCCTAAATGCCGCATAGGGATGACGAACCCGATCCTGCAACCGATGATGATGGAATTAATATCCCCAACCCGATTATGTCGAAGTCGGAATAGCAGTAACCAGATTAGGAAACAACAAGGCCGCGGGCGCTGAAGGATTGCGTCGGCGAGGAGTTGGTAAGCGCATGCATCAGCTTCTTTGACAAATATGGTCGGACGGATGCATGCCCGCCAATTGGAATCTAAGTGTTCGTTGTCCAGTCCACAAGAAAGAGGATACTGCAAACTTCGCCAGCTATCGCGGAATCAGCCTTATTAATATCGCATATGAGGTCCTGTCAAGTGTATTGTGTGAAAGATTGAAGCTCACCGTGAATCGGCGGATTCGACTTTATCAGTTCGGTTTCAGACCTTATAAATCTACCGTCGACCAGATTTTCACAGTGCTCCAAATCATGTAAAAAAGGAGCTGCCTATATGCCTCTAGGTCTGAATTTGGGTTCGCGGCAAAACTTATACGGCTGTGCAAAATGAGCAACATCATCAGCTTAGTCAGAATTGGGAAGGACCTCTCCGAGCCATTCTAAACTAAACGAGGTTTTAGATAGTGTTACCCCCTATCGTGCGATTTATTTAATTTGATGCTGGAGAAAATTGTACTAGCTGAATAACTTAACCGTTTTGGAACAATATTCTATAAAAGAATGCATAGTCTGATATATATGATGGCATTGGTATCAGCAGCCTAAACACCCGCGCCGTAAGTTCTGCTTCCTACACACTGGAAAAGAAGCGGTAAAGATGGGATTGATGGTGAATGAGGACAGAAGGAAGTACCTGCTGTCACCTAGTCAGCGCATATGCGCCTTGGCAACCCCGCTACAGTGGCAGCCATAATTTCGAAATAGTAAAAGACTTCGTTTATTTGGGAACCAGCATTAACATTAACAACAACATCAGCTCTAAGATCCAGCGAATAATCACTCTTGCCAATAATAGCTACTTTGGACTAGGTAAAGGAAAAGTAAAGTATTCTCTCGGCAAACGAAAATCAAGCTCTACAATTCACTTATTGTACCTGTCCTGCTATATGGTGCAGCAGCATGGACCATGAAAACATCAGATGAAGCGGCTCTGGAGTGTTCGAGAGACTTGATGGTCCTCTACGCTTTGGCGATGGCGAGTACCGAAGAAGATTTAACGATGAGCTGTACGAGCTCTACGTAGACATCAACATAGTGCAGCGAATTAAAACGCAGCGGCTACGCTGGCTATTCCATGTTATGCTAATGAAAGATGACGCTCCGGCGAAGAAAGTGTTTCTCTCGGAACCCGTCTATGGAGGCAGAGGTAGAGGGCGGCCCCCACTTCGCTGGAAGGACCAAGCTGAAAACGATTTAAACTCCCTTGGTGTGACCAATTGGTGCCGGTGGGCAGAGAGAAGAAGCGATTGGCGCGCCTTGTTGTATGGCCATAACTGTTTAAACGGTTAAGCGCCAATTAAGTAAGTAAGTGACCGATTGGCGCCAGTTGGCAAAGCAAACAAGCGACTGTCTCTTTCCACCTTTGTCATAACCGAGAAATGGAAAATGGCCAAGGTGGTCCGGCTACTAATGCCTGGGAAACCAGTTAACATAGGTGAGTCGTATCGTCGATATCTCTCCTATCGCCAGTAGCAAAGACGCTTGAAGCCATTTTTCTCCCTTATTTCCAAGCAAATTTGCAGCTAGCCTCTCATCAGCATGGCTTCAGAAAACTCCATAGCACTACCACCGCGCTAAATGCCATTAGCACCCAGATAAATTGCGGTTTAAATAAATACCTCCACCATAGAACAGTACTCGTAGCGCTTTTGATACGGTCAACCATGGCTCGTTACTGCAAGACCGGAAGGGTCTACCTTCCCCCATGTCTTAAAAGTTTTAATAGCTTTAAAACAGACAACCTTTAAATGGCAAGGCCCCTCTGACGTACTTGGTTTAAGGGCTAGCATCTTGGGTCGTTTCTTTGGCAGCGTCTAGCTGTGGCGCTGGGCTTAGGATCCGCCACATCAAACCACACTCCAATGAAAGACGATGGGGTGAAGACGCTTTCTATGAACGATTAGAAACGCACATACGAGAGCTGCCGCCATGATATAAAAGTCGTGCTTGGCGACTTAACGCCAAGGTGGGCAAGGAGGGTATTTTTGGTCGCAAATTCATCCCTACACAATGAAACTTCTCCTAATAGACTGAGGTTGATTGACTTTTGCGGGTGCTTGAAAACGGTCATACACAGCAAGAGGTTCATGCATAAAAAGGTACATCTAGCTACACGGCTGTCCCCCGATCAAAATTCACGCAATCAGTTCATTGAGATAGATGGACGACATGCCTTCAAAGTCCACACGAACCCTTATCTTGTCGCAGCCAAAATACACACCCGCCTCTGTGCAGCTAAAACCAAGGAACAAAAAACACAAGGAGAGCTGGACGTCCAAAGCCCGCATTCGCAACAGACTGCCAATGATTTCGCAGCTCGACTCTCACACCTACTTCTGAGAGGACAACTCAAACGGACGGTGAGTAGGAGCAGTTGAAGCATATCTCCAAAGCACTCGTACAGCCGCCGAGGAAAAAATTAGTTTCCGGCTACCACGGAATAATAACTTGTACGATGAAGAACGCCGCCTTGCAACCGGAAAAAGACAGACCTACGTTAAAAGCGAGCGAAACAAGAGCAGTGTGGAGGCGCCTTTTTAGAGGCAGAAAGGCGTGAGTGCAAGGAGTTTTAGCTGATAGCCACCTGGAATACCTCTTGAAAATTTTACCAAAAAATTCGGCGAGAGATGGAAGGCTTTACGCCCGGAGCAACTGGTAAGAACGAAAATGGTGACCATGTAACCGATGTCCAGAGAGTATTGCTCTGCTAATAGATACAGCGGTATGACGAACCCGATCCGGCAACCGGTGATGATGGAATTAATGCCCCACCCGATTATGATGTAGTCGGAATAGCAGTAACCAGATTATAAAACAACAAGGCCGCGGGCGTTGGTAAGCACATATATCAGTTCATTGAAAAATATGGTCGGACTAGTGCATGCCCGCCGATTGGAACCTAAGTGTTCTTTGTCCAGTTTACAAGAAAGGGGATACTGCACACTTCGCCAACTGTTGCGGAATCAGCCTTATTAATATCGCGTATGAGGTCCTGTCAAGTGTATTGAGCGAAGGATTGAAGCCCACCTTGAATCGGCTGATTGCGCGTTATCAGTGCAGCTTCAGACCTGGTAAATCTACCATCGACCAGATTTTCACAGTGCTCCAAATCTTTTCAAAAAGCAGCTGCCTATATGCCTCTATGTCTGAATTTGGTTTCCTCGCAAAACTTATACGGCTTTGGAAAATGTGGTTGGGAAACACCATCAGCTTAGTCAGAATTGGGAAGGACCTATCCGAGCCATTCGAAACTAAAAGAGGTTTCAGATAGTGTGACCCCTATCGCGCGATTTCTTTAATTTGACGCTGCAGAAAATTATACTAGCTGAATAGCTTAAACCGCTCTGGAACAATATTCTATAAAAGCGTGCAATTACAGGCATGTGCTGATGACATTGATATCATCGGCCTAAACACTCGCGCCGTTAGTTCTGCTTACTCCAAAAGAAAAAAGAAGCGGTAAAAATGTGTTTGCTGGTGAATGAGGACAAAAGGAAGTCCCTGTTGTCATCGAGCAAGGAGTCAGAGCATATGAACTTTGGCAACCACGCTGCTGTTGGCAGCCATAATTTCGAAATAGTAAAAGACTTCGTTTATTTGGGAACCACCGAATAATCATTATTGCCAGTAAATGTTTCTTTGGACTAGGTAGCAATTGAAAAGTAAAGTACTCTCTCGGCAAACGAAAATCACAAGTCACTTATCGTACTTGTCCTGCTATATGGCGCAGAAGCTTGGACCATGCCAACATTAGATGAAGCGGCTCTGGGAGTGTTCGAGAGAAAAGTTCTTCGAAAGATTTATGGGCCTCTACGCATTGGCGATGGCGAGTACCGAAAAAGATTTAAAGATGAGTTGTACGAGCTTTACGCAGACACTAAACTAGTCCAAAGTATTAAAATGCAGCGGCTACGATGGCTAGGCCATGTTATGCGAATGAAAGATGACGCTCCGGCGAAGAAAGTGTTTCTCTCGGTACCCGCCTATGGAAGCAGAGGAAGAGGGACCCCATTCCACTGGAAGGACCATGTGGAAAATGATTTAAATCCCTGGGTGTGACCAATTGGCGCCAGTTGGCAGAGCGATGAAACGACTGGCGCGCCTTGTTGGGCGGCCATAACAGTTTTAAACGATTAAGCGCCAATTAAATTAGTAATAGTTTTAAATAACAAGGCGCTCACAAATTTTTTACACATTAAACTTTTGCGCATGTTGACTTATTAATTTGCTCGTCATATATTGCCCCTAAACTGATCGCTCGATAATCTATGCGGCAGCAATCACTTTCCATTCATCACGGAGCTGAACGCCCCAACTCCACAAAAGTCACTCCAAAACCAAAATTTCTAACATACTGTAACGAATTTAGGAAAATTCCGCTTATTCCAAACCTTCTGCTAACGTTCGAATCGCTAACTGTTGAATAAATAACTCCAATATTCAATAATGCAAAATGGTCTTTATTAGACTACTTTGGAAATACTACAGGATAACATTTATACTTCGAAACCAATAGCGTGCTTAAATCAAAACTGAATACTGACTACTCAGCTTTCGCTGCTTTTATACTCTCTTTTGCCTCGTTCACCCATTTCTCCATAGGTCTAGTAGCTTCGCGAACTTCATGCCTGGTTACCAGCCATATAGGTACATGTATATTTGTAGTTTATATGCTCTCGCTTAGCCTATGCGTGTGTATATGTGAGTACTACTTCGGCTGATGGTGAGTATCTCTCTGCTGCCTTGTATGTACATGCGTAAATGATGATTAATGTGTTTATGTAGCTTGCTTTAATGTTGTTGTGTCTTTATTTAATAACCTTATGGATGTGAGTATCAATCAGTGATGCTAATATTCGTCACACCGCCCTCCACCTAACGGCTGAATTCTGTAATTCAGTCTCATCTCAAGTCTCTAAATTTGAGATTTTCCTTTAGAGACAATTTTTGTGACTTGAGATGATTTCGGTATTCAGTAAACGAAAGTCACAAAAACAATTCCTCATATCGACGAAATTCACCAAAATGACAATTTACTCATACATTGAACAAATAATATAGCATTGCATTTTGTCAACGTAACGTTGGGTGGTATTGTGGCTGAGCTTGCTAAGACGCCGATCACAATTTTTATAGAAAAACCCAAAGTGTGTAGGTTCGAATCTCAGCGGCGCCACATAGAGTTCTATGTGCTTTTAAGTATTTTCTGTTTTTTAATTTTTCTATGCTTATTTTAATTTTAGGAATAAAAAAAGTATATTTAAAGCGTTTTTCGCAAATAATTTTCATACTTTTTCTGAAATTTTCACGTTTGTGATCTGCTCCGGCCGAGCTCACAAATTAGTGATTGCTTTTGTGAGGCTGGAGACGCGAGACAGCTTACAGAATGGCAAATTGTCTCAAATGATTTTCACCCCAATTAGTCTCTAATAGTGACTAGAGACGGCTTACTGAACTCAGCTGTAAGTCTGATCGTCCCGATGAAACAAATATCTCGGTCTAACCGCTGCCAGCCTCTCCAAATGAACCACCCTTCTATTTCGTGGTTTCCCAATTGTTCGTATGCGGTAAATGACATCACTGATCCTCTTCACAACTCTGTACGGGCATTCCAACTGCACAAAATTTGGATGGAGCACCTTTCCCGCCGGTGAGCGTTGTATAGCAGTACCAAATCTCCCTTCAGGAAACCTTCCGAATTATTGTTCTTGTCGTACCTGTGTTTCATCCTACTACTCATTATCCTGGACCGTTCCCTCGCACTCTGTTGTTTGGCCAATGAACTACTTCGTAGAGCTTGATCTTGATGAATTGACTTTGCATCATCAGTATTGTCTTGACGGTTCACAAGAGTAGTGTGCCCTGGCTTGAAACTTCCCTTGCATTCTTTCTGGGAAATTATTTCCTTCGTTTTAGTACGCCCATTTGGTTTTGTCAATGCCATTGTTTCTCCCGCAGGTATTTTTGATTTTGCTTTGTTTGGCCCATTCGTTCCATCAACTTTTGTCCGATCTACTTCCTTTGAGTGTGGTCCCTGCAGTCAAACCAACTGGTTGTTTACTAGAAGAATTCTAGTTTGCCAAAAACCCTAACTAGTATGAATTCTGTCTTTTTTCCATATTAGCAACTAGTATTTTTAACACGGCGATGTCCTACGAAATATCAATTGGCAGCCTCTGATCAGCATCATACCAATTGACAAACTAGTCATTATATACACCAACATCATACCAGATGACATACTAGTCAGCATACCCATCAAGGTCATACCAATTAACATACTAGTCAGCCTTTGCGCCAGCATTATACCAAATGGCATACTAGTTATTATATACATCATATCATACCAACTCTGACATACTAGTTAGTGTATTCATATCAACATACCAGTTGGCATACCACTCAGTGTATACATGATTGTAATACCAGCTGTCATACTAGTGGATATTTGCATCAGCATCCTACTAGTTAATATACTAGTCCTAGTTGGGTTGAAAAATTACTTGAAAATTTATAAATTAGCTCAAATTTGTTTTATTCATTATATTTCATATATAGAAAAAGTATGTATATTAGACTGGGTCGATTTATTAACCGATATCGCGCCATCGATTTTCGATAGGATTTCGGCTCAGGTAAAAAAGTTCCACCACGCGTACCCAAAAAAAAATTTTCGAGCCTGCGAAATTTTATTTTTTTTACTTTTTTCGACTTTGATTTTTAAGGTTTTTTTTATGACCTACTAAAAAAATTTTCATATGATTGTAAAATTTTCATGTATACCCTGTCCGACCCAAAAATGTCGCCAAAAATATTATTTTTTTTTCCAAAAAACTGTTATCGACAACGTTTTTAGCGGACATTTTTGGATCGGTCAGGGAATACATATGAAAATTTTTTAGTAGGTCATGAAAAAAGCCTTAAAAATCAAAGTCGAAAAAAATTTTAAAATTTAAAAAGCCCAAATCCTATCGAAAAATCGATGTCGCGATATCGGTTAACTTTCATCCATACAAATCGACCCACCCTAATTTATATATGTATACATATATCACTTTAAAATTTATCACTTCAATACGTTATTCTTTGGAATAAATTTTAATCAAAATACGTACACATATTTAAAACCTAAAAAGTAACGGAATAACACATGCTGATTTTGTGATCGATCAGCGTAGACGGCGGACCATATTCTCCTGGAATGTGACACAATCTCAAGACGCAGGGCTTAGTTTATGGGCTCACCATGGCCAGAAAATTCCCACATTAAATCCCTCAAACCGAGAGAACTGCTAGGGTTCATCAAGGAAGTCGGCTTGGATGATGTGTTGTGAAGGAGGTGAGGGCACAATAGACCAATAGTCGCAGTGCAATCTTCAATAAATTATCTATCTATCTAACGGAGGACGAACCAATCGTGGCTGACTATGTCAATTAACTACTCATACACTAAATATTATGAATAACACGTTTTGTTTCTGCTCCACACCAGTGGTAAGGCAGATTCAATTAAATATTTAACATCAACTTAGATATAAAACAAGTTTAAAAGGGTTGTAGACTAGAATAATACGCTATAACTTAGCAAAAAATAGTTTTGAATCAATGATATTTCACTTATCTAGTTTTACTGAAAAAGGAAATGGGGAGACATTTTTCTTTTAAACGGGTGGTGCCACGTATTATGTAGAAAAGTAATTTATCTTAAATGAAATGTACAATTGAAGCTCACGCGGAATATGTATTGTTCGGTTACACTCGAACTTAGACACCTTTACTTGCTAGATATGAATTTTGATCAATATTCCATAAATTTTCACGTGAATTTAAGATTTTTCGAGTCCTAAGGGCGGCCGCCAAATTTCGACATTTTATTTCTTATATTTTAATTATATAATGTTTTATAATACCGCTTGTTAAAATGTTACGTCCACGGTAATCCAATTGCAACTTAAATCTAATTAGCCTTTCTCCAATAAGAATGCTGTAAACTTCCACTTGTTCGCTCTTTGATGGAATTCATCAGAGTTACACTATATTCAAATTAGAAATACCAAAGCAAGGCGACCGTTATTTGGTTTACGCTGCCACCCTTTCAATCCGCTCTCACAGCAGTCGGCGCACTCTTGCATTGCAAAAAACAGCGATGCTGTTAAGTGTTATATTCATGAAGTTGGAGATGACGTCATAACAAAGATCAGGGTGGTCATCAATTTTGTGTGCTTAACGTATACAAGGAAGTCATCTGGTATAAAGTTTACAACAACTAAGGCCTGACGTAGCTAAATGCGTTTAATTCATACAAATAGAAAATATTGGTTAATTCTTTGTAGTTCTATAAATAGAACAAAAACAAAAATACCAGTTTCTATGACACCGCCAACAACAAGCATAACTTTAACACATGATTACATACAAAGAATAAAATTATGCAAGGAAGGCTACTGGGATAAAGTTTACAACAACTAAGGCATGACGTGGCTGAATGCGTTTGTAACACTTCCGGGAGAAAATGCTTTGAAGAAATTTACAAATATAATCGAAACAATGTCGCCTTATCCGTCCTGATGTCACATTTTTTAAATTTTTACCAAATTATTAAACAAACCTTACCGAATGGATTACAGGTTAGCTTAGTGCTAGTTAAACAATTTTAAATAAGGTCTACTGGGATAAGTAATTAGACTGGATGCGTGACTTAAAAATAGGCTTTGGCATCAAGTCAAGATTAAAACTTCTGGATAAGCGATTCAATTCTATGTCTTTTTTAAATGAGGTGCAAAGGTGAATTACTTCGAATGCAACATTTCAATACGGAATGTACTGTTAAATCGGAAAGCTCTGTTAGGGACATTGAAAGTTAACTATCTCAAAAATAAACATTAAGTTTTGAACAAAGCACCTGAATTCAAGGGGCAAGTATGCATCTAGCATTGTAGGGTGGCAGGGGATTGTCAAGGAGTAAATTTTGAAGGGCAAATCGTATGAATTTGCGCTGAACTCTTTCAATTCTTAAAGATTGCTTTGAATGAATGAAACAAAATTGGGTCCATTTAATCATATACATCTCAAGAACGAATTGAGCAATTCCAAAAATTTGAAGCTTTTAAAAGGTAATCAAATTTGCTTAAACAAGCAACAAGATAAGACAAGGATAACGAACAATCATTACGGATTTTTTCAATTCTTTTTGCAAAAATATAAAAAAATTTGAAATTTGCGAGGAAGGACCTCGAAAACTTTATATATTTTTTTGCAGATTTTTTTTTCTCCCCAAGCTCTGTTTTATTACAAAAAAAAAGAAGCTTTCATTCAACAAAATCGATGGACTAATGCAAAAGTTATAAGCATTCAAGTAAATATATCCATTTAATACTTAAGTACCCTACTGGTACATATGTGTTAGTATTCGTGTATCAGTTATTTAGCAGGTAAATTTTCGAAGGGTTATTAGATAAAAAAAACTGTTATTGTCGTTTTCTCAAACCCAGGTACATTTCAAACAAGAGCATATTTTTAAGGCAGGTAGTGTTTTCTTTGTAGAACTAGGGAACGTTTTTGTCTAGGTAGGGTTGAATTTTTACTTGATCTAAGTATAGTACATGCTCCTTGTTCCTTCATAATATCTGCAAGGCTCGCCGGATACTATTCAGTTTATAATCGCAGTTTATAACCCGTCATTTACTTAAAAATATAATATGAATAAAAGGGCGCGAGAGTTTGAGTGTACAAATGATCCAGACATGTTCTGTTTCATCTGCGGTCAATTTATCGTTAAAAGGATGCGACGTGTATTTTCAAATCCTTCGAAAGTTACATACTATAAGTATTTTGGAATTGAGCGTAAAAACAATGAAAAACCATGGACAGCGAATACTGTGTGCATCACATGTCGAATCGAATTGATTTTTTCGGAAACCGGAACAAAAAGGTGCGTTGTAAAAATTAGGAATTTGTTCTCTTTTAATGCATAGCTGACTAAATGAAATTTATTACACCAAATGAGTTGAGGGAACCAACTTGCCATCAACGGGCAACTATATTTGTACCACAAAAGTACTTGGGGTTGGAAAGTTAAGAAAAGTAACCTATGGGAGCGTATCTACAGTGTCATTACCAGAACTAAATTCAGCGGAAGCTACATTACCAGAATCAAATTTAAATTAGTTCCGGCTCAAGTTTCATTGTCAGCAGCAGTATCTGATTGTGCGGCATCATGTTGTACTGGATTTGAAACGGAAACGAAAGAAACTCTTTGTCACAAGCACTACTCAATGATTGGATAAGGGATTTGTAATTGTAAAAGGAAAGGGCCGAACTACACGCCTCTCGTATGCAACAATTTAAATTTGTTTCATCCGAAGTTAAGGTAACATGTTGTGACGAATATTAGCAACACTGAGGGATACTATGATCTCTAAGCCAATACTAAGCAGTGACTTGTATGCACATCAATAAATCAATCATTATGTCTATACATATGTCCATACAAGCAGCGGAGAGCAATGCTGAAATACATGCATATATCTGAGATACTCCCAAAAGTAGGCAATAATTTGTGCAAGTATCACTCACATATACGCGCGCATATGAGAAGCTATAAACGTAGTTATAGCTGGTAATTTTATAACTGGTAACTAACTAGTAAATTCTAGAAATACAAACGCCTAGAAATATGCCAACGAGGAAACCAAACAGTATAAAAGTAGCAACAGTTGAGGTACGACGAATCAGTTTGATTTAAGCACGCTATCTGTCGAGAAGTACTAGTGATATTGTGAAGTACTTTAATAAAGGCCATTTTGCATTATTGAATATTGGAGTTAAGTTATTCAACAGCTTAGTGATTCGAACGTTAGTAGAAGGTTGAAAATAAGCGGAATTGCACGAAATTCGTTACAACATTATAGAACTCGTCACGAACAATTTTACTATACGAGGGAGGATAGTGTTTGTTACTGCGAAGACATTGCTGAACTATTGAAATAGTTTGGTGAACCATATGATTCAAAAGAGTGGCGATTGTTCATAGACGGCAACAAATTAAGTTTAAAAGCCGTATTATTGCATATTGGCAACCAAAAGCCATCTATCCCGATCGCGCATGCAGAAAGTACGAAGGAAACGTATGAGATAATACAAAAATTGCTCAAATTAATCAAACACGAAGAACATGATTAGAAAATATGTGCCGATCTTAAAGTCGTTGGAATGCTACGTGGTCTACAAAGTGGAAACACAAAATACCGTTGCTTTCTATCCAAATGGGATAGCCGAGCTCGCCAGGACCACTACATCATAATGGATTGGCCAGAACGAATCAAGTTTCAAGTTGGGGTGGATAACGTAAAATACTCCCCACTTATAAAGAAGGAAAAAATTATTCTACCTCCGCTCCACATCAAGCTCGGCCTTATCAAAAACTTTGTCAAGGCTTTGGACAAAGAAGGCGAAGAACTATTGTCATCAGTGGAGGCAGCAGCGTGGGATTCTTTTGAAGAGGTCGTTGCTTCTTTTTTAGGCAAACAACAAAGTCCTAACTACGATATGATAGTGAACGACTTAATCAAAAACTATGCGGAAATGGGTAAAAAAAAACATATTTAAGACCGTTTTCTCAGTTAACTTTAAATTTAAAACCTATCTGCCCGATAAACAAAAAAATTTGTATGAAAATTTTTAAATTTACATAGAATATATAGCCCTAAATCTGAATTCATCGTCCAGTTCCCAACAAGCAAGAACGAGAAAAATGTAAACAAAAAATTTGTTCTAAATTGAGAGATAAATCCAGCTTTAGAAAATTATATAATAATTTGTCACTTATGTAACTATTTATCTAATATACTTTTTTATTTTCTTTCAGGAGTAAGTATGTCTTTAATATTCATTTTCTACACTCCCATTTAAATTTTTTCCCGCAAAATCTTGGCGACGAAAGTGACGAACATGGCGAAAGGTTTCACCAGCAAATGCAAATGATTGAAAGTCGGTATCAAGGCTTCTGGAATGTCGTTTTGATGGGTGACTACTGTTGGTTTCTCATAAGAGGAACCGATCCTAATCTAAATAAGCCTCAAAACAAGACACATAACTTTTTCAATTATAAAATTAGATCATAGAGTTAAGACAGAATCATATGTACAGATGCCGTTATTTGTAGGGTACTAAAATTTTACTATATGGATATATTTATTTGAATGCTTATAACATTTGTTAGTTCATCGATTTTGTTGAATGAAAGCTTATTTTTTTTGTAATAAAACAGAGTTTAGAGAGAAAAAAAAATCTGGAAAAAAAATTTTTCGAGATCCTTCCTCGCAAAGTACAAATTTTTGTATATTTTTACAAAAAAAATGTTAAAAATCCGTAATGATTGTTCGTTATCTTTGAATCTGCAGGGCCTAGCAAAAAGTAGTGTGTGTACAGTTTATAGCAAATTTTATTGCCTTTTAAGAGCTTCAAACCGTTTTGGATTGCTCAATCGTTCTTGGAATATATGATTAAGTGGACCCAATTTTGAAAAACATTACCATAGAATTAAAAATAACCTTGCTTTACGGAATCAGGGGGTGATTTTACATAGGAGTTTCATAATGGCGTCTCTGGTACATTTTGGCTGTAACCCAGTGTTATCAAAAAATTAAAGCTGTATTATTCAACAAAAATATGTGTTAGTCAAAATCAAAAGCTCAAATATTTTATAAAAAATAAAATAGAAATTTAATTAATTTCTATATTGGCTGATTCTGTTCTTCAAACAACAAACCTCAGATATTTATACAGTCCATATATAGGCAATTCCCAAAGTATCGTATTGTCTTACGGAGTATTTTTCTAAACACTACATACACTTATTAAAACTCCTTGAAGTCAAAAACCAAAGTAGTCAGGAAACATTCATTCATTGACTGGGGTTATTCATACTAGTCAGTTTTTGAATAGTTCATTGACTAGAATTTTGTGAGATTATTCGCTAGCGATTTCTGCCGGCAATCAGCAATGCATACTTTAGTTAACACAAACACGATCACATAACACCTCACCGTTATTTCAGCAGATTCATGAAATCATTTCAAAGGCAAAGCCATCAAAACCAATAGGCCTAGACGGAATAGCTATGTCGACGCTAAACATTGGACATAAGGACATCAGGTACTTGACGCATGTTTTCACTTTTTTCCTTTTCCTTTGCAGAATAATGAAAAATCGAACGGATGATGCCACTACCTAAGCCTAGAAGCCCAAGTAACGATGGTGGGTCGTTATCATTCTTTTAGTCCGTAACGAAGACAATGAAAACGGTTCTGCTTCCTTCATTTTAAGCGGAAGTCGTAAGTTAGTCAGCCATCAGCATGGCTTCCGTAAAATGCATAACTCTACCACATATCAGACACCACATCAAATCTCCCTTTATCACCAGAACCAGCTACCAGCATATCCTATTTTAATGACTTCACGATAAATGCAACTGGCTCTGGCCCCTCAATAGAATGATTATTTTCCAAAATGAATAGTTATCTACCCAGTCAAACTGTTTTTTTCACCTCGCGCGATCTGAAACTATTGCCGACCAAGTCGACGGTCATTCTGTTAAGGATATTTAAGGAACAGGTGTTACGCTACCGACTGTCAGTTACCCAAATATCATAGGGGTGACGTTCGATTTCGGTTGATCCAGGTAAACATAAAAGTTTTAACCCTAGTCCACACTGAAATATCTTCTCTAGGTCGCGCCCTTGGCTAGCGAAAAACTTTGGGATGAACCCTTAAAAGGGCGCCGACTGGTAACAGACACTACAGAAACCCCATTGAGAGTATTGCATTAGTGCCACAGCTCCGGCATATGGAAATGGTTTTTTAATATGGCCTCAATGTGGGAATCGGGCTACACCTAGTTTAAATGATGTCCCCACTACTCCAGGGTGTTATGTGATTCCGTGTCCGTTGGATGGATTGCAGTCAGGGGTATCCAACTGATACCAATCCCCCTACGGGAGTAGAGGTGATTTGCTGCGCACGGGGCGCTGCTGTAGTCGACCGTTTCTTTTACCCTTTCCCATCTTTTCAGGCTGTCAAAGAACTCATCTCAGAAGGCAGCATACGAACCAGTACGATGTATAAAAAAAATAAACTCCGTCTCGGATCCCTGCACGGGAAAAGATGCTGTCCCTGGAACAGGGGTTAGAAAGCCCACAAATCCATCGGGCACCGCGCAAATGGCGCCAATTGGACCTGCATAGCCTGAGCAACATTTTCTGCTACGTATGTTAGCTAGCAGCAGTAGGACTAGACCCTTTGGAGGCTAGTCCAAACCTGCAGCACCCGGCTAAGCAAACCCCCAGAGGGAGAGCAATTCCAGGTAGACCGTCCCAAACTCGAAACGGGCACCCCCGGTCATCAGGAGGTTGACATTCCCCCAACGGGTTACGGGGCTTAGAATATAACCGCGGCAGCTAAACCTGTCGTAAGGGGCGCAACCTTTTCACGGGGTTCCCAGCGCAATATGTAGCTTCTCCCAATTGTCAACCTCACCTACCCTTTCCGAATTCTGTTTCCTTAACAGCAGAGGGTGGGAGGGCGGTATGGCCTAAAAGATTTATGTGGTCATACCAAATCGTTCGCGAGATGGTCGGGTTAGTACCTTTAAGGTGCTTGTTACCGGAACTTACCGGATCTGTATCCGGCAAAGGACCACCAATATCGATAAGAATACACAATGCCGTTGGGGAATGTGCTTACCGCTACGAGTGGATGTTTTGTTTTTTTACTGTACTTGTGTCACTTTTATTACTTTTCCGCCAAATACTTAGCTAGCTCGTGTGTAGTGCATTGGTGGAAAATATAGTGGGAAAATTGCCCCCGGGCCACCGGACATGCGGACAATCGGTATGTTTTGCTTGCCGAAAGTCCGAAATCTTAGAGGAAAAAACCGACGTATACACCACTAAGTTATCCTAGCCTTCTCAAAAAGAAAGAAGTAAATCCAAAGTATATCAATATTGCAGCGTTCGATTCAGAAAAACTTCTTTCGAAGTATTCCTGTTTTGCCGTACACAAAGCTATAGAAGGGGTAAGCAAGGCAGTTATATCAGTTTCGGAATAGCGCGATGTTATTCTGATTCTATTAGTGAAAACGCTGGAAATTGTACAAAGGTTTATGGCATTCAAAAAAATCAGCGGAATATGTGAAGTCAAAGTAAATCTCCAAGAAAATCTAAACCTCACTAAGGGTACTATTTATGCAGCGCGCCTCAATGAAGTTAAGAACTCAGAAATCGTAGAAAACATGAAAGATCAAGGTGTTGTTTCAGTTTATAAATTCATGAAAACTATAAATATCGCTAAGAATCCTAAAGGTGTTGTGCTCTTGACTTTTGACTTATATATTTCGCCCGAAAAAGTAAATGTTTCATGGCGTGTAAGGCAATGTTCTAACCCATTTCCCGAACCCCACGAGACGCAAGTTATGCCAACTTCTAGGGCATAGAAAAGCACGATGCAACAACATGCCAGTTTGTATTCACGCGTTTTCTGTGCTAATTGTGCTGGCGACCTGGAACACATGCCCAAGATAAAAAAAAATTAAAGGCGCAAAAAGCTAAGTAGAGATTTTAGGCCGACCTCCTCTTCCAATTTACGTCGTCGCCCTTTTTAATTTTTCCTACAAATTGGTGGGAAGAGACCTAATTGTTTCATGCCGACTGCGAACGGCATCTGCAAGGCAGATGAGTTTTCACTGAGAGGTTCTCATGGCAGAAATACACTCGAAGTGCTTGCCAAACACCACCGAGGGGCCACTCCACTTTGACAAATTTTGTTTGCAAAATTTCGATGTTGCTTTTCCCAGGACGTGAACCCGGGATATTCGGTGTGGTAGGCGGAGCACGCTACCATCACACCATGGCGGCCGCGGATGATGCCCAATATACCTACAAACAAAAGCAATTCTAAAAATCAAGACTGAGAACAAACGCACCATGCGCGAAGCAATTCAAAAGCATAAAGTGAAAGCCCCCTCTCTCTCTAATATCTCCTTCTCTGAAGAAGTAAAAAAAGGACAAAATAAAAAAATTTTAGCCACGGATTCAATTACCGTTATGAAAACTACAAATTCAATTCAAACCTCAAATCCAAATACTGCGCAAAGCATTTCATCACACACGCACTATAATTCAAATCACACATCAAAAACAATGAAACCCACATCAACTCCAAAGATCAATAATTTTCTCTACCTTACTTTGATTCCTGTTTACTCTTCTTTATATCAAATATATCCAATAAACAGGGCACTGTCGTTTTGCTCAGAAATGGCATTCAACA